>VZTF01003267.1:1801713-2094891 GCA_013397755.1 Cnemophilus loriae
TTGTAGCCACTACAGGGAAGAAGAAGAAAAAAAGAATCTCACCTTGTGTATTATTTTTCATATTTACCTCTTGTACTTTAACGGATCAACTACGCAGCACAAGCTTTGGCATACAAGTGCAGTTTGGTTTTTTTTTTCTGTATCTTCTTGACTTTAGTGCCAAAGTAGATTTTTGCAAGTGTTGTGTGACATTCTGCACTGCATGGTTAAAACCTGTTTTTTTTGCGCATGTACATGGTAACTTTTAGAGCACACAGTAGTGTTGTACAATGGAAGTTGTAAAAGCAGGAACTTTCCCATTGTTATATCGAGCTGCCAGTGGAAAGGCCCTTTCCTAGACTAGATCATAGTTTCAGCTGTCTGTGCAAAAACTAGTTATAGAATTGAGTCTTTCGATTATCACAAAGATACAAGATGAACTGTACTTTTTAAAAGAGCGGTTCTTCCCCTTTTGTCACAACTCTAGTTGGGCTTTTGCTAATTTTGTGCAAACGTGATTCACTGTTTTGGAATGTAGTAGCCATTCTCTCTGCAGATGTCAAGCCTAAGAATTAGCAGAAGAAACAGTTCTGGAAGTGCTGTGTTTTGCTTCAGGCATGACATCATCTGGGATTCCTTTTCTGCTTGTGCACTGCTAAGAGAAGGTGCAAGATGGAGGGATTTGTTGAGGGAGATTTAGGGAAATAAAAGTTGCTGAAAATAGCAAACTAAGTAAAAAAGCTATAAGATAAAAACTGCACAAAGGCACAATGTTTATTTAATTAGAAAAAAGAAAAATAAAGGAGGCAGTGGAAGGTACCAAGCATCTCTTGAAAGCTTAGCATGCCAGAGATCCATGTACTATGTGTTAAATGGAGGCTGATTTCACCTCAGTTAAAGCAAATAGTACAGATCAAAGCAATAATTTGAAGTAGGTTTGAACATAGAAAAGAGTAGTTCAATGTACGGTCTCCTTTTGGAGTGAATGTGTGAATGCTTCTGGAAATTCTCAAACTCAAATACCTGATGGTGCAGAGATACGTGAAAGAAAAATTACTATTTCTAATGGTTTTCATTTGCTAGAGCAGTTGTGGGTCTTCCATACCAGTATTTCAGTACTTTATAAGATTTTTGTGAGATTCTTATGTGCTGGTATAACAAACTTATAACCCAAAGTACTTTTTCAGAAAAGGATTTGATAAGAAATAATAGCCAAAAAGAAAAAGATCATTTGGTCCAACCTTCCTTGGCAAAAGCATAATCTAGACAGGATGGCCCACTACTCTCCAGCTGAATCTTAAGTGTCCAGAGCTGGGGAATCCACCACTTCTTGGAAACATTACTGCAATGGCTGGTGGTTCTCATTGTGAAATTTTTTGTCTTGTGGCCAGTTGGATTCTCCCCAGGAGTAACTTGTACCCATTACTCCTTGTCTTTTCCAGGTAAAAGACTCCTTGTAAAAAGAGACTCTCCATCTTCCTTGTAGCCACTCTTTAAATACTGGAACATGGTGATAGGGTCTCCCTTGATCCTTTTTTTCTTGAGGCTGAATTTTCTCAGTCTTTCCTTATTTGACAGGCTACCTAATCCTTTGATCATCTTTGTGTCCCTTCTCTGGACTCTCTCCAGCCTGTCCATACCTTTTTTGCACAGCGGAAACCAAAACTGAACAGGTGTGGCCTGACAAGAACTGAGTAGAAGGGAATAATGAATTCTTTATCTCTGCTGAAGATGTCCTTGTTGATGCAATACAGCATCGTGTTGGCTTTGTTTGCCACAGCAGCACACTGGCCACTCATATTGAGCTGCTTGTCCCCAAGATGCCCAGGTCCTTTTCCACAGAGCTGTTCCCTAGCTGGGTAGATCCTAGTCTGTACTGCATTCCTGGTTTATGTTTTCTGAGGTGCAAGATGCTATATTTGTATTTGTTGAACTTTATGAGGTTCTTGTTAGCCCATTCTTCCAGTCTGTCCATGTTTTCCAGCAGGGTGGCTTTCCCTTCCGAAGTGTACACTTCCACTCAGTTTGGTGTCATCATCACATCTCATCAGGATACATTTGATCCCATCATCCAGATCACTTATGAAAATATTGAACGGCTTTAGGCTCAATATTGGTCTCTGAGTAACTCCTCTTGTGATGGGTTGCCGTTTTGAGAAGGACCTATTTACCACCCTCCTCTGGGTGCTGCCTGACAGGCAGATCCCCACCCACCCCACAGACCAGCTGTCCAGACCATCACGCATTGGGTTCTATAGGAGTAGGCAGTGGCAAATTGTATGGAAAGCCTTGGTGAAATTGAGGTAGACAATGTCCACTGCTTCCCCCACATCCACTGAGGATGTGTTGTAGGATGCAGTCAGGTTGGTCATGCATGATTTGCCCTTGGTGAATCTGTGCTGACTTCTCCCAGTTGTGCTTCATCTTGCTTGTGGCAGCCCCCCGGAAGGTTTATTCCATAACTTTGCCAGGGACTAAAGTAAAAGTGATGGGCCTATAATTTCTTTAAGCCCTTCTCATAGTTGGGGGTGACATTAGCCTTCCTCCAGTCTTCTGGGATTTCCCTCGATCTCCATAGCTTCTGAAAGATTGTGGATACTGACCTTGCAGCCATGTCAACAAGCTCTTGGAACACCCTCAAGTAGATATTGTCAGGTCCTATCAATTTGTAGAGGCCAAGCTCCTGTAACAGTTCATGTACAAATTCTCCTTTTACTAATGGTGAAGTAAGTTTTCATCAACCTTGGTTTTTGTGCTGCTGAAGATGAGGGTGAAGAAAGTGTTTCACCATTGTTGGTGACTCATTCATCTCTCTTAACAGCGAGCCAAAATTTCCTTTCTGATTGTATGGAGAGTTTTCAACAAGGTTGCAGGAAAGAGACAATTACCACTGTATTTGCTGGAGAGATACTTGAAATGAAATTAATGCTTTCTGGTATATGCCTGGCCCTTATTTAGATTATTTCTATAATGAGTTATTTAGTCCAATGACTTCAGATATTGTGTTTGACTAATACTGAGCCTTTAAATTATTTCTGCTTTTAAGATACAAATTCTTTCCCATATTGTTTTTAAAGGGTGAAGATGTAACTACTGAATTATGTATTGACTAAAGTGTGCGAGGTGTCATGCATTGATTATGATTGCATTGTGAATTTGATCAGGAAATTTTCATAATAATAATATAAGGAAGCTTTTCACCTTCTAATTGATTTTCAGGGTGATTAAATTAAGACCTTGTCTAAGTACTACTGTCCTTATCAATTACTGGCAGAACAGAGAAATTAAAGGATTAAAAATTTACGTGTGTTAAGATTCAGTATTTAAGGTCTAAAATCAATCAGATCATAGACTGAATAATTCCATTATGGCAAAACTATCATTCAGGATTAGACTGTGGTAATTTAGAGGGAAAAAAAAAGCTGTCTGCACTGGTACATATGGGAAAAATTAAGTTTGCAAAATTAGGCACCTAGAGTTTAAGAAATGGAGTTAAAATAAGCAGCATGGACTTCATTCAGCTCTGTTACATTTATATGTTATGATGGCGTATAACCAGTTGATTAAAAACTATCTTTCCATAGGTTCTGTGTGTGGTATGGACCAGCTGTTGCCTTTTGAAAATCCTTTCTCTTTCTGTTTTGTTTATGGCTTTCTGTCTGTCTTACTGTACATGTCTATTCTTAAGTGTATGCAGATTTAATTTTTTTCATGTGCTGTTTTCACTGGAGTACTTTGTAATCATTGATACATATTTTTACAACACTTACATTACCAGTTTTGTTTTATGAATAGGGACTTTGTAAAAAAAGAGGAATTAATGCTAATTTTGAGTTTTACATAGGTGGGACCTGAGTTTTCAGAGTAGTTCATGTGTTTAAAGTGTTTCCGCCAACCCCTGTTCAATTAGGAGCACTTAACACTTCCACAGATCTCCACGGGGTGTTTAAATGCAAGCACTCAGGAAAATGAAGAGCGCATAACAAGTGAATAACTCTGAAAAGTTCGGCTTAAGTGGTTTACCTCACATTGCATAAGAACTTTGTGGCAGAGATGGGGGCGGATTTCTCCAGAGTGACACTGAACTGCACTGGCTGTGAAACTGTCCGTTCACTTTTCATACTCCCCTTCCTCTTTCATTAAACATCAGCAGAGCACTACATCAAAAAAGACAGGCTTCTATGCACAAAATCCTTATTTGCTGCATGAATTCTGTTTTAGTTGCTGAACATCATAAAATCCTTGAGGCAGATATCTTATGGGAAATGTGTGTTTGTATAATTGTAGACTATATCGTTATTCATCCTTGATTTGGGTATGCATTAATTTCTTGCAGACAGTTTTGGTTTTGCATTTCCTAATTTTTGAGTGTGTACTTTTATCTGCGTAATGTAGCCTAAGTAGTTATTCTGAATAGTAATTTAAAAAATTCCAGTGTGATAGGAGTGTCCCAGACATATCCATCATTTGGAACATTGCTGATAAATACAGATGTCAATGAACAGAAATCTTTAATATTCATAAAATCTCTGATTTCGACTATTAGGGACACTGACTGCTGCACTAGATGCACATCTGTATGTGAAGGATAGAGTGAATGCTTTTCCAATGTGTTGTGTTTACAACAATGTGTATTTCAGTTGGATTTGTAAGGAGAGCTCTTATTAGTGGTTATAGGCTCTCTGTTTCTATTTACTCTTCTCTCCCTTCTTTGATTTCTTTGCCTTTTCCGTTATTTTCCCACAGATTTTGCACTAACCATGATTCGTTTCTTGCTTCTCCCTCTTCCACGCTCTCTTTTTCCCTTCTGGTTTTACCATTGTAATTTCCTTGATTGTCTTCCTTCTGTGTTCCTCAAAGTGTTGTCTTCCCTTTGTTTTATATTACCTGTCACGAAGTAGCAGAAAATTAAGAGGACAAGAAAAAGAGTCTTTGCCTTCCTTTCCACTGTTTGGTGAACCATCAGGATTTGGTGTCCAGGATGAATTTAATAGAAGACTCTTCTTAGCCCCTAAATTTCTAAGATGCAAAGTTTCCATGCAAATGTAATTTTTCTTTGAGAATTTCATCATCATTCTCTAGCTAACCATCCTGCAAAGAGCAGTTTCCTGGCATTGACAAATTTAGACTTCTATTTTTTTTTTACTTCAGGATAACGACTCTATAAAAAATTCATATGTCTGATCCATAGAAAAAAGAAATCAAAAACCTAAATCCTTTTGTTTTTTAAGATTATGAAAGTGATGTAAATTAATTCTTCAAAGTAATTGTGAAAAAGTAGTTGGCATGAAGAAAATATGGTTAGAAAAGACTTCTTTTTCTTACTTTTAGAAACAAATTTAAAAACCCAGAATTGTCCATCGACAATTATATTGACAGAATAACTGCTAAGTTATTGTGCCGTATAATAACTGAGAATGCAGAAAGCAACTGTTAGCATAACTAATAGAATGAAAACACAAACCTGCCAAGTAGTACTGTTCTGGTGTAAGGACCATTTAATATAGTGACAGAAATGTCATAAACTAAATTACTGGAGAATTCATGATCTCGATAGCAAATTGTTGCATGGCTTTTTTTTATTAAAAGCTATTCTAGAGAATTATATACTGTATTTGTTGTAGAAAGATCTCCAAAAGTAACTATAATCTATCTCTGTACATACGCACAATGAGATTTGATCTAAAGTAGTTAGATCTGTGCTTACTGACTTAAGATCTATAATACCTTAAGATTAATTGGGAGCATAAATGGAGAAGCTGACAACCTGGAACCTTGACTGCTTAAAATTGCTGACCCAATTACTGCTAAGCCCTTTGCTGACATGTTAATATGTCTATTTAAACTGGTAAATCACCACCATTTCGGTGCGTACTAGAGTTGGTCCATTGGACGAAGGAAGATGTAATTTTAATTTAAATAATTATTGACCTATTATGACCTTTTCATTTCATTTGCACTGCTCCTCTCAAGGTAAGCAATTATATTTTTATAGTGTTTGATGGTAATCAATGTACAGGAGGTATCTTTATTGATTTAAGTAAGGCCTTTGATCTGGTGATCACTAACTATTGCTATCTAGACTGGCCTTAACTATATTGGATATTACTACAATTATTTGGTTTTAAAAGATGCAGAATTTAGAATTCTATTAAGACATTGCATCCAAAGTTAAAAAAATTTGGAAATCCAAAAGATTTGACTTCAAAAATCTTCCTTAGAAATTGGGAATACCTTATTTTTTACAAACCATGCAATTTTTTTGAGTTATAACTAAGTTTAGGCCAGCAAACTGATTTTATGTTTTTTTAAACATCCAGTAGGTAGTCCTTTTGGAATAGGTTTACTTAGAATAGTCTGGCATTTAAGTTTTTTTAAATTTTGCTACCCCTATTGAACATTTCTGGGAGGAAGGTTTAGTTCATTGGTTGTTTATTAAGTTCTGCCTTATACTGTGAATTGAGTTGCAAACTTCTGTTCTTCCATTTGTGGATGGAAAACAATCTGAATTTTTTTTTTTTTTTTTTTTACACCAATGTGCATATTTAGTGATTTTTTTTTTAACCAATATTCATGTCAGTGTGTTATGTAAAATGTAATTGAGATGTTGAACCTTAATCATAGTTTGCAAGTGGCACCTGAGTATGTTCCAAAACATACTCAGCTAACTTGTTCTCCTTTTTTTTTTTTTTCTCTCTACTCGTGTACGCACTTCTTTTTTACCTCTTGCTTAACATTCTTTTCTAGACGGGTTTACTTTTTTTTGTCTCCTCTCTTTTGTTTTAATGTATGACTTGGGAAAGCCTGACTAGGTCTGGGTTCAAACTGTCTTCAGAAATATGTGAAATTTGTGATAATTTTTGATCTGCTCCTCTAACGAGTTCCAAGGCCTCTATCCTTCTTGCAGAGGCAGTTCAGTCTTGCTCTGGTGAGCCTTGAAACTAACAGCAGTTGTTCAGAGAGGTCACCAACATAATGAAAAGGGCACTCTTGAGATATCGTGAACCACTTCCATGGATGGCCATGAAGATTAATATTGGGACCTTACATTTGACCTAATATTCTATGGAGAGTCCATGTAGTGAGCAGAGCAAATGGGATGATGTGCTTGTGGCAGAGAGTGTAAATAAAACTGCCACATTCTCGATTTTTTGCTTTTTTTTCCTCTTTTTTATCCGCACTTTTTGGTTTTGGTATGTAAGCTAAAATACTGCAACTTGTTCTTGCTTAAGATCATGAAGGTGAGAGTTGTTGTGCCCAGGTGCATTCCTGAGAAGCAGTGGCACAGTCTCCTTGCTGATCACAGGTGGGAGGAAGCAGGTTTTTGCATGCTGCTGTCTCTGCCAGCCTGTGCTGAAATGGCTAGAACTTGGTGTTTTGAGCTGTGCTCATGAAGAAGTTGATGATACAGTAGAACTGATAATTAAGCACAGCAATGTTCTTCCCAGTGGTGACATTTTGTGATTTCATTATCTGTGAATCCTGTAAAATTGTTATTTTGAAATACTTTTTTTCTTAGTTTACGTACTGACAAAGCACTTTATTCTTTCGTATTTGCCCTATTTTGGTTTTGGGAACCATTCTTTGTTTGTAATTCCAAAATTCTTCTGTCAGCATTCTATATTTTTTTACTTTTTCATATTACTAATAGTTTCAATGGTGCAAGGAGGCAGTACTACAGTTGGCTTAATCCCAGCATTGTTGTTCAGTCACATAAACTGTTCTTTTCAGTCTGTTGGTCAAGGCTAAATGAGATGGTGAGTAAAGGTTGGGACTGGTCAGCTGGCTTGATAATTTTACCTGAAGTCTTTATCATGGTCCCATTTTAGGACTGCAGGTGTTCACAGTGGAGTGACAGATACACATGTGTGAATCTTTTACCTCTAAATTAGTAGCAGCATATTCCAATAGATTATTTGATTTTAAAATAATGTAGGTACTAAAATAAATATAATCCTTGTCTGCCAGTATGGCTAAGAACTAAAAATAAAAATGACTCAATGCTGGGACAGCTAATTTTATGTTGGGTAAAATTATGGGGATTTTTTTTCTCCTCTGTGGAAAAAGAAAAGTTGTATTCCTTGGAACTATGATAAACCTTGAAGTCATAAAGGACATTTACTTGTCTTTTGTGCTGCTACTAAGGCTTTTCTTTTTTTTTTTTTTTTTCCCCCTTATGAACCTGCCAGACAGAGGTCTCTCTCCCCATCAGGAGAGTTTTTTTGTCCTCCTCAACATAATCTCTCTATGCTGTTCCACCTTCTTTGGGGGTACTCTGCCAAAGCTAAAAGACAATATGAAAGCTTTAAAAAAGACAATATGAAAGCTGTAAATATTTCTTGTATAGCAATGACTTCACACTTGATGTTTCACACAGCTGTGAATCTCATATCAGATTCTTCTAAAAAACTTTCTGTATTAAATAGCTATAAGTGAACAAAATGCTATTTCATTTTGCCCAGTTATACTATAGATATATAACAATATGAAATAACATGTTCTTCTAAACAACCCTCCCTTGGTCCCCCATTTTACTACATGGTGTTTTTCAGATTTCAGGAGGGGGTTGAGATAAAAGATGTCACCTGCTTTTGGTACAGCACTAGTTATATGATAGGTATTTGATATTGATGATAAAAATCCACATTGCCATGTTTCAAACTAAAAATATTGAACCAGGTCCTATCCTGGATCTATATAATGTTAGGACTATACTTGCTAGTCTGAATTTCTGTCTTCCAAAAAATTTCAACCAGCTTTCACAGAGTGCCAGACCATTCACCCTTCCCTAATATGCATTGTAGATGGCAGGTGCCAGAATCTTTGTCATTGTGCCCCAAGGATAAGGCACTCTGCCCTAAGATATTAGATCAGCCAATTTTATCTGTGTGTATAAAGCTGGAATTTTTATTTTCTCAAATTTTCCAGGTAGCCAGAATGAGATCTGGAGTTCCTTTTTTTCCTTTTTGTTTGACTCATAGGATATTAATAATATGAAGTTATTTTAGCTGGTTATACTATGTTGCAATATATTTTTAAACTGATCATATACAGTCTGCAGGAAAAAGGGGAAGGATAAGCAAAGAAAAAAAGTCTCTTGGTCCATCGGGTAAATTTTCAGAACAATGTATGAGCATTTAGTCACGCAAGTCCCATTAATGTTAATGGTCCCAAGCTTTCTTTTATTCATCACGGTGCTGATTGCACTTGGTCAGCTCTTTATCAGTTTGAAATATTGACGGTAGGAGGAGGCGTTCCCTTAGCCAGGCCTGACTGTTGCAGTGCTCTTTTAACTTAGTCATCCTGCAAATGCTCCTATAAATGGATTTATTTCAGCAGATCCAAAATACATCGACCGGATCACCTTACCCTCATGTTAGCCCTTTTGCATTGGCTTCAATTTGCAAGAGCATTGATTTTAAACATTGATCATTAGTTATATAGTACTCTATGGTTTTGCACCATCCTATTTATTAATAGCACCTGTTACATGTGCTGCTGCTAAAGTCCTATCTTTATCTTGCTGAGAAGTGATTCTGTGCTCTCTATGATTATGATTTAGGTTATAAAACAAGGCTATTCTCTGAAAAGTGTGTTGGCTACACTAACTCAAGACATCTGTATTTTCTGCTATGCAGCTCCACTTTTCCTTAGTGGTCTATATAGGACAAAGGGTAATGTTTTTTAACTAGAAGAGGATAAATTTAGACTATTTGTAAGGAAGTTGTTTACACTGAGGCTGGTGAAACACTGGCACAGATTGCCCAGAGAAGCTGTGGATGCCCCATCCCTGGAAACATTGAGGGTCAGGTTGGACGTGGCTTTGAGCAACCTGATCTAGTTGAAGATGTCCCTGCTCATTGCAGGCAGGGTTTGACAAGGTTACCTTAAGAGGTCCCTTCCAAGCCAAGCCATTATATGATTCAAAATTCTTCCAGTGCTTTCTGCTACTGATAATGTACTTATTATGGTTGTTGCAAAAGAGATTTTTCTTTTGTTGGCCATATTCTTATAGAGTGCTTTGGGTATTTTATTTATTAGAAAAACAGACTTTAATTGGGGAAAACTAGGCTTTTGTGGGTCATGCCTTCTACTTTTTAGATATTTTTATGTGTCTTCCCTGCTGTCCTATGAAATCTATGCAATGCTGATGAAGAAAGTAGTTATAGCACAAAATATTTTCCCATACTGAGCAAGGTGGTGAGCTACAAAAATATCTTGCTGTTCTATTCTTTAATTCAGAGAGTCATTGTTATTTATACTGATGGCACTCTTTGGTACTATACAGAATGGTATTCTTGCAGAGTTCAGAAAAAACCATGCTATCTACCTCAGGAAGGAAAAAAAAAGAAGAAATAGTCTGGTTTTGCCTGATATGTTATATCTAAGCCTGTCTGCTTAAAATTATTTGTTCTGATCATGCTTATATGCCTAAATTTGAATTAGTGTTATTCTAGGGTGGTTAGAGTTATGAAAACTGATACCTGAAGTGGAATGTGTCCTCAGGTTTCTCCTGAGTAAGGAAAAAAATAGTTCAATAATAAAAAGTATCACATTTTTATAGAGAGCTTTTTTCTTTCATTTTTTTCAGCCTTGGTGATTAGTAGTGCTCTTTCATTCTGTCTTACTTTAGAAGTTTCTTGATTTACTAAAAACAAAACTTCAATGGTGGAGGGGTTACCATGAACAGAATGCATTCCCTTCTGTAGTAAATAATAGGAATTTTGGTGTAGTGGAGTTTTAGCCCTTGGGGGATTTTATTTTATGCATTTTCAAGTTGTTCAGTGACTTGCTGCAGAGACAGGGAGGGAGAAGGGGAATCTATTTACACGAATTACAGTCTTTGTTCCCATCAGCCCTCATAATTGGATGAACAAAACAAAGGCTAGACTGAGAGGTGCAACCATCCCAGGTAATATCTTTCAAGCCAGAAGCAAATTATGAAGTGAATTGTAGAACCAGGGTGAAACCTTGTTGGGAAGATGCAAGGTGGGTGTGGGCAAGTGTTTTTGAGGATGTCTACCATTGAGAAGACTTGTAGAAGGAAGACAGAGTTTTATCTTGGGATGAAAGTAATTCTTTCCACAGAAGTTTTGGCCCTATGCAGAGTGAGTTCCTTTACAAAAGATTTGTACCTTTAATTATTATTTTTTGAAGGTTTTGTTCACAGATGAAGTTTGTTACACTGCCTCTGCACTCCAGGTTTCAAAATTGAGTGTTTCTCTAATTTATTTTCCTCCTTTAGTATTCTTTAAAATTTCTTTCGTCTGTTTTATATTTTTTCTCTCTCAAATTGTTCCAGTTCAGTGACTGAAACATGCCAATTCAAGCTGCTTATTCTGAACTCATGTTAAATTGTCATGTTAGCTTCATTAATTTTCAAAAAATTAGTTTTTCTGTGGAAACTTTGTTATGCTACTCAACTGCATGCACTAAAGGGGAAGACGAGTTGAATGGGAATCCTGAGTGAAGCAAAGACTGCATAATTGGTTTTATGCCAGACTTTCTGCCTTTCACATAGGTAGGAAAGGGCCAGGGAAATGTCAGAGGTGGAAATCAGGGCAGCACAGTACTCCTGCAGAATTGCAAAGTGACCATCAACTGCAGCCAGCCTGAGAAATGACCAGGGCTCAAGGCTGCTTTAAGATGGAAATGCCCAGTTCTCCTGAAATCTTTCTATACCTAAGAGCTTCGAGATTACTACTGCATGTTTTGGGAGGAAACGCGCTAATAGCTCCCAAGCAGCTTCTCCCCAGAGGTCTTACGACGGGACAGGGCTGAGCTGGTGGTAAGGTTGCAGCCTTGCCAGTCCAGTGCAGCCTTTTTCCAGCAGTTTGGGGTGTGGATTACCTAAATTCCCATGGCTGTCAGCATTCCTGCTCTGACACAGCTGAGACACACATGCTGTTCAGGAGCCTTTGCCTCCTCTATGGCTATGCCGTTCTGTGCTAGGCATGCCTTGCTACTAAAATTGCACAGTTCACCCTTTTAGAGGCAGTTTTGTTTTAATTATTCTTTTTATTTAGTGCTTTAAAGTGCATCTATAAATCAGGGGTTTTGCATTGTTAAAGATGAGGTAGTTTTTCCCCATTTCCCTTATACTGCTCTAGCATCACAAGCAAAACTTTGAAATAATCAGTGAGAGTTAATCAGGCTGGTGTCATCTTAATCCTCAGGCCACACAAGGGACAGCAAAAAAGGTGACTTTTTACAGCACATAAGAAAAGATTGTTGCTTTTCTTTTTTAATATGTCTGTTTTTCTATGAGGCATTGCAAGTGGTAAACATACAAAAATGATCATACTAGAAACAAAAGAATATAAAGTCTCACACTTCTTAGTAATGTTGTATGTCCAATCACCCACTTTCTGATTTAACCTATTACAGTATTGTAATCAATAATGACTTTTTTGCTGTTGCAGTAAATCTTATATTTTGAGAGAAAGGGAGAGAAAGAAGAAAGAAAAAATTATCAGTGAGTTTTGCAGAAGAGGAGAAAATTCCTTATAGCCATAATTCTGAATTAGTCACGTATTCTGTAATCACTCAAGTTTTAAGCAATAATGTAAAAATCAACACAAAGGTAGTCTACAGCAAAGAGGTCTTTAATTCAAGAATCCCGTAAGGAATTAAAATTCTGAAAAGATGACATAAACTCAATCAATACCTGCCTGAAAATATCATAATATATGGAGGTTAAATGACATCATGCTATGTGAAGAAATTAAAAGAAAGTATTTTCAGTATTGGCATTATCTCTTATTATTTAGATTAATAAAATTAGTTGAATGTTAAATTTTTACACATCTGTTTTGTATTAGGAAAAAATGTAGTCTACCTTGTGGTGTGTACCAGTGTACTACACTGTGGGTGTAGTTCAGAATTTAGAGATAAACTTAATTTCCTCTGAGTATTGATTAGAGCCATGAGAAAATCATGAACTCCTTACCATACATGGAAGAGCACTGACACACCAACAGATATCACTGCTGGTGCTGTTGTGTGCACCAGCTGGCTTTTGTTTGCATCTGGACTCGTGGTGAAAATCTCAGCTCAAATCCTCCTCTGCGGAGCATCTCCACCGCCTGGGTCGGAGGAAGGTGTTACCTCTGTGTTCCATTACTGCCAGCATTATTGTGTACCACCCTGGTTTTCCAGGCAGGTGACTGCACCCAGGACAGAGTACCTGGGTATATCTGTCCCCTGCAAGGTGTATTGAGCACGTCAGCTGGATTGCTGCGTGTAGTACAGTGGCTTTTCCATGTCCACTGCATACCACATGAGTGCTTTCTTAAAAACCAGAGCAGTGGGAGAGACTGAGTTGTATTTATCACTCTGAAGGTGTTTCATACTGTGTGAATATTCAACTATAGATACATGTGATTTCATTGCCATGCTAGTTCTGTTTTATGCTTCTGTACGTGTTTAATGCTTACTGTGAGTGCAGGGGTTTGGTTCTTGGGAATATGCCAGACTACAAATTGATGACACAACCTCTGCAGCTGGCTTACTGCACTGGGTCATGTTTTCTATGGTACACTCAGTATAGAGGCTTGGCAGAGCAGAGAATGTTGGTGAATTTGGTGAATATGATCTTAACAAATGAAAAATAACATAAAATCCCCTGTTCAATTACTGGGCTGTATATTGGGCCATGACTTTCCAGCAAAGAAAAAGGAAATGATAACAGCAGCTGATGCTGAAGAACTCCTTACAGGTGGTTCTTCCCTCCCTCGCCAGTTCTAGTTTCAAACTCATCCAGAGATTGTGAGTGCTGTATCAGTCACAAAATCTTTGTTCTGTGCACTGGGAAACATTAGGGAGAGTAAGCAGCGATCACACATGTGCTAAAGTAATTTCTGAGAGAAAATGGCTAGATTTTTTAGCTTCTCATGCAGCACTTGCCTCTGTTTATGTTCTAGATCGTGCATAGTAGTTAACTTTTGCAGTGACAGCCTCAGTAGGTTAGCTGTATCCTGCTGACTTTCCTGCCTTGACATGTCTTTAAAGATAGCAGGGCCAAGGCTGTCTTTCAGGATTATGACTAATGGAGGAGGTCAAGGAAGGTTGGAGAAGGTCTAAGAAAGGCAGACGGAGTTGGGCGGACAGAAGAGCAGAAAAGATGGGTGGAGATGAATGGGGAAGAAGCGGAAATGAACAGGGCAGAAGAGAAGGACAGAGAATGTACCAAAAGGGCAGAAATGGGCAGAAAGGAGGGTGGATAAAAGCAAAGAACAGAGAAGATGGGCAGAGCCGAGGGACAAAAAATTGCCAAAAATTTGGACCAAGGTGAGGGTGGAAGTGGACTGGAGGTGAGCAGAACTGTGTTAGTGCAAATCGCACCAGGCAATGACATAGATATAAACCAATCAAGGCAAAGATAAAAATAATAACCTAAAACCAATTCAAAGTGCAGCTACAAATAGTGCAAAATCAACTATGAAGTGGCACTTTATGAAGTGTACTGACTTAAATGGTCCACAGGAAATATTCTGTGAAAGGAAAGGTAAATTGCATACCTTGGGCTTTTTCTTTTCTCACTTCCTTCAACTGCAGCTTTACTTACATATCCTGCATATTATCCTTCTTCAGCAGAATTTCCTCCTTTTGAAACTTGAATTTGGTAACAACTTTCCAACTTGCATCCCTTATGTTTTTGTGTAGATTACCTTTTAGCAGTCTTCTGCTTTAGAATTTATTTTGCATTCCTGTCATGAATTCAAACAATTCAAAGCAAATGTAAAATAAATTCTGCCTCAGGTAGGTTTCTCACTGAAGTCACTAGATCTTTTTCCTGATTAGGTAGATACAGACTCTGGTCTATTCTGAAATTCATATTAAGGATGTAATTAACTGCTGATAGAGACCAGTAATCTAGGCAAGGTCCTAACACTAGAATGAAAAGGAGTTTGCAGTAAAAAGGAACAGATGTACTTTGTTCTCATATTCCGGGACTACATTTTGAATAAACTGATTTCAGTTAGTATCTGAGCCTCAAAGTGAAAAATGCCATCATCTACTTGGCCAGCACAGGAGAGGTTGAGCTGAACTTTTCTATTTCTTTTCTGTCCTGATCTGTATAGGCTGTGCTTTCACTGAAACTGAGGTATTGCATACAGTGTTTTGGTAGCTCTGGATCATATTTCAAGTAAAATATTCTGCGTAATTGCTACAAAGTGGTTGGATATGTTTTCAGTGA
This sequence comes from Cnemophilus loriae, assembly GCA_013397755.1. Taxonomy (NCBI): domain Eukaryota; kingdom Metazoa; phylum Chordata; class Aves; order Passeriformes; family Corvidae; genus Cnemophilus; species Cnemophilus loriae. Next base: position 1,816,892 of record VZTF01003267.1, read on the forward strand.
ACATTTCATGCCAAACCCCATAAAGCACTTAATTCACAGAGTGTGCAGTTCCTGGGTACAGGGGCCCAGGAGTAACAGAACAAAATGTAATGGAGTATTACTAAAACTTTCAAAGCAGGACCTGCTGCACTTTCAATCTGTAGTTCCATTAGGTAGTAAATATCTTAGAAGGCAATGAGACAACCCTCACAGTTACCTCTATATCCATACATAAAGCTTGCACCTGATCATTCTGTTGAAATCCTTTTCTGAGCTTAGTCCCTACAAATAAAACCACTTTTAGGCTTCCTTTGGAAAAGGATATTATGTGAAGAATGCTCAGGGGAAATACTGCTGCAAATACTACTAGATGAGAATATTATATATTCTTTTCAGTTAATTCTTAATTCGGCAGTTTTGTTGCAGTTTACTGCTCTACCTTAAATCGCTGCATTAACATGAATATGTTGTTGGCTTTGTTAGTTTCAGTTCTACCATGAGTAGCATTTGTTGCTGAGTTTGTAACTTTAATCTATACTTTTTGTTGAGTGTTTGCTCTGTGGTGTTGTATTTCTGTCTGTAAGGTTTTTTTGTTTTTTTTTTCTCCTTGTTACATTTCTGTCCTGTAGTAGTCATCCAGACACTCATCAGCTTATTTTAGTTATTCTTCTGTTCCTTATCTACACTGTCTAATCAGTAATCTAAACTTGCTGCAGGATTTCCACCTTATTGTGCTTTCAGCTTCTGAGATGCTCTGTGATGGGATTCTGCCTTGGCTAGTGCATGGTTGTCTAAATTTGCTGTGTTTCAGATCATTACACTGACTTTAATTTTGATGTATTTGCATTTTACTCAGTTGTAGTCTAACTCTTTTCCTTTGATCGGTTAAATTACTATCTGTGCAGTGTTACATTTGTACTACTGCTGGAAATACTAACTAAAGGCTTATAATTGAAGTGCTATTTACATCTACTGACCTCCAGCTCGTTTCTGATTTCACTGTGATGTTGACCTTTTATAGATTGCAGTGTTGTAAATCTTTGAAGTGATTTTTCTTGTCGTCATATTTCTGGTAATTATGATTTGCATTGCATTAACACCTAGAAGCCTCTCCCACCTTACCCTTGTTGCATAAGATGACCTTTTTTATGCACTAATTCACATACGGGTACCAGAATACATTTCTTTCTATAAAGAATTTATGTTAAAAGGAAGACAAGTATTTGCCTCTGTTTCTATTCTTTAAATATCAACCTTTGAATTAATGAAATTGCCCACAAAAGATTCTTAGCCCTAGAAACTATTTTCTTCCTTTTCTAACAAAATCAGAGTATTTTGAACTTTTCTAGGCTATGAAAAAATAAATAAATAAAGATAAATAATTAAAAATGTTTGAGAGAGGTCATATTTGAGTAAAATTTTCTTAGATTTTGCTTGCTGAACACCAACATCAGAGAAAGTATTGTTGAATATTGGGCTGAATTTTTCTCTTTGTTCATATTTCACCTCAATATTGAGCAACACATAAACTAACTTGCAGCTGATCCTTACACCGTGCAGCATTTGATTCTGTAAGTTTCAAGATTACAGTTTTATTTCTACTCTGGTAGCTAAGCTTTGAGAAGGCGATGCCGGTTGGATGGTACGCTCATTGCATACTTTCCCAGTGTACACAGTGGAAAACAGTTATGAATTCTGTTCATAGACTTGCTTAATAAATGAATTTGAGGCAGGTCACTAATTTCTTTAATGATAGTGTTGCTTAAAAGTCTGTAAAGAGCCGGCTGTTGACTCTAATGACAGAGGATGCGCGCAGATAATGGCATCACCTGCATCTTCGTATCTGGTTTTACCCTAATCTCTCATATATTTTTCTGAGGCCTTCATTTGTTTGTTTAGATAAATCTAGGTACACAGACTAACCAAATTCTCCGATAACATGTGCCAATATTTTGAAGATCATCCTAATTATGTTTCTATTTTCACTGAGAAAGTTGTAAAGTACCTGTGAAAAGCCATGTTTTTGCTTTGAACTTCTTCCTTTTTACTTTCCTTAAATGCTCTTGTTTATGTGTTGAGTGTGTGTTGGAAAACTTCTCTGCTCCCTAACTGCCTTTCCTAGGCAATCTCGAATGTTTGTATTACATCCTCTTCCTTGTACACTAATTGCAGTAAACCAGTCTTCTTCACTTCATATGAAAATGTTCTCGTGCCATGATCAATCTTGCCCTGAGCAGGTTTGTTTTTTCTTAAAGAATTACTTCATATCAATATAAATTCTTTAATGTATAAAGTAGGGTTTACTTATTTTTTCATAGCATAAAGAAGTGTTAGGACCAGTCTGGAACGGCCGGTTGATTCTGAACTGCACCTATTGGTGTGCAGAGTAATATTAATACAGACTGAGAATTTGCTCTTTAGGGAAGTCTTGTGATGTTCTGCATAGTATGCAGTGTTTGGAGGGAGCTAAACTAATCCCCTCTTTTGGAAGTATTAGTGTTTCTCAAATGTCAGTAAATGCCTAGTCTCTAGGTAACTTTTCTGAATACTGTGGGCATTTTGCTGATTTTATATGTGTGTTAAGGCTGTGGAGGACAAAACAATGAATTTTTCAAACATTACAGAACCTTACACGAGTTACATTGGCCACCGTTCTTCAGGAAGGAGGAATTTGGAGGGAAGGTGGTTTAAGTGATGGCTCTCAGGTGACATACCCCAGTCACTGGCTGAGTACAGACCCAAGGTCTCCTAATTTTAAATCTCTTCATTTAACCACTAGGTATTGCACTATTCCTGACAAAGCGTCACTCTGTAAGTGAGGGGATAAAGTGCTACTAATACATCAAATCTTATCAAATGACTTTAAACTTATCTTGGCTTTCTTTTCACTAAGGTTTGCTGTAAATCTTTCCTACTGGGGAGTAGCAGGACTTGTGTCCTTGCTAAAAGGAGAAGATTGATTTACTGTATTTATATGGAACCAGCAGATTCCTATGAGTATGCAATAATAAATTGGAGTATCCATGAGTTTTTTCCCCATGCAACACTTTGGGAGACCTTAAAGCCTGGAATATGTTACAGAAGTGCATTTGATAGAAACTCATAAATGTGTGTCTTCTGCATAGAATAACAGCAAAACAAATCTTTTAGTATGAGAAGTATTCTTATTCTTCAAATAATCTAATTGATTGTTCATTGGGCTCAGTCAGCCAAAAGTGGAGAGAAACTTTGTACAGACATCATTAGTTTTTCTCCATTTAAAGATTAATCATGAAGAGCTCTGGCTCTTTAATTCTGTAATTTGTATATTTAATGGGCTGCTGCAGAATCTATGACAGTAATTAGCATAGCCTGAAAACTCATTAATACGCAACAACATGATTAATGCAGCATTAATGCAAACATGACTGAAGTTATTTGGGTTATGTAGTAAGAAGATTAAAGCTAAAATGTCCTGTTTGTTTTACCAGTAGTGGGTATAATGGGATAGCAAGCAAAATAAGAAAAAACAGGTATCAAATTAGTCATTTTAGTGCAAAAGAAACACTCAGATCTCATCAAGAGGATTTGGAGTTTTGCTTGATAGTTGGTTTCCACATGAAGTGTTGCATGTTTTCCTCTTTCATTCACTCACCATACTCTGTGTTTATGCTTGGTCGACATTTTAGTTTGATTTAGCTCTTCAGCAGTTTGAGGTATTAAGAATACATAAAAAAATTCTTCATGTTGTGTCATTCTGAGCAAAGTTAGACTTTTTCAAAATACAGGGCTTTTATACAGTCTAGTTTAGAAATCATGGATTTTTAGCTTCTCCTGGTTTTACTGTGATGACAAAAGAAAGGTGTCCAGTTACAGTTTGGGAAAAAGTTTGGGAACTTTTTGTGTGTAGGTGTATACAAATATATGTGTGTGTGTACATATGATATGTGCATACGTATGTGACTTTTAAGTATATATTTTATATTTCTACTGAAGAACTAAAGCAACTTAAAAATGAAGAGGATTTGCTTCATCAGTGGAATTACTAACTTAGTGTAATGTTTGTGATGATGAGCTTTGAAAATGTTTTCGGACACATTAAGATAAGAGTAAAAAATGGAGCCTGATCCTGTATGAAAGACAACAGGTCTTGGACAGCTTTGGGAAGAAGAATTTCCATCTTCTTCTCTCAATAAAATCCAGAAAACTGTAGGCCAGCATAAAGTGGGAAGAAGACCTGGCATTCAGCAGAGGATCTTCATAAGTATGTCCAGGGAAGTCCCTTTTTTCCACTAATTCCACTATCCATGAAGTGAAACTGCTTTGAAAACTATCCATTTTTGTTAAGTCTTCCTTCTAATTTTTTTCCTACAGGTGCTTTTTCATATATATTTAAAAAAAAAAAAAATCTCTTTTAGCTATTGTGATGACATGAGGTATCGCTCTCACAGAGAGAATAGCAACAAAATGCTATGGAGGTGTATAACAATTGAGATTTTTAATCTCTATCTATCCCCTCTCCAGTTAAAAACAAATTTTGGTTTATAATTTCTGTGGGAAAATGTATTTTGATTAGGCAAAAGGATTTGTGCAGAGTCTTAATGTTAAATAAACACTTAAAGTTTGTCATTCTGAAGGGACTGCTGAGAGCCTAATGCTGTAGTCAAAATTTTAAATACAAGTTCTATTCATTTTAGCTGGTATTATGCACAAATAAGGCTCTCAGTGAGCATAAAGTGATCACTTCTTTGCCAGCAATTTTCTGTTCACTGGAATGTGCAATTATATAATTATTGAAACCATTTCATATAACAGTGTAAGTAGAATGGAAATGCAAATTATGTTTCTACAATTGTGCAATTCTGCGAAAAATTTCACTGGAAATGGATGTTCTCCACAGATTATGCAAAATTCATTTCTAAAAATGCTTTGTGATTTTCAAGGTATTTGGCAGATTTCTTCTTTTTTATTTTTCGAATTGTAATGTACGCTGTTTTCCATTAATTTTCTTCCTAAGTCTACAAGGAAATTGTCCATAATATGCTAAAGTATTTATTATTGTTATTATCAATCTTATGCATGTGGGTTGGGATTTGATGTATTTATGAAAATTAAGCAAAACTAGCCTTGCTGACCACTGACAAGTTTGGAAATGTACTTACTTGGCTGTTCTTAGCACTTTGGGATAGAGATGTTCGTGTGGTTATATATAAGTTTTGGTGAAGGGTCTTGAGACTTTTGAGACTTGTAGATAATTTCTTTGTATTTAATGAGTATAATAACTTGTACTTTTTAGCTATTTTCAACTGGGCTCTGAATGTCTAGTTTTAGAGAAATGTGGTTTACAGGTGTTTTTGCTGAATGTGAGATAAAATTAATTTTTAAGTAGGTCACCTTGCTGAAATCTCTCAGCTGTTATTGCAAAAGATGATTCCAATTGTCTTGCCTTTCTGCCTACATTCTCCCCTCTACTCTTCCCCAAAATTTCAAACAGTCAAAAGAAAATTTTTGAGGACTCTAAACATTTTTGTATTTTGAAATGTTTTTGACTTTTTTAAAACCTTTTTTTTTTTTTTTTTAGAAAAAGTAAACTCAGTTCAGTTAATTTGGAAAGATATGTTACAGCAAGTTGTTACCCTCTATATTCTGGGTGAATGGTTTCTTGGTCAAACAAAACCTATTTTAAACTTTTTATTTTGCGAGAAAAAAAGGGTTTTGCATTAGTCAGAAATGAATTTTATTGCTGTAATAATTATAAATTATTAGTATATGTTACGCTAATCTAGGAGCTGCTCTAATTTATTAATATTTTCCTGCCGACGGCCAACTGCTTCTCCTAAACTCAAAATAATCCCATGTGCTCTGTAAACTTGCCAGAAATGCAGTCAGCATCTCAAGAGCACCTTCCTGGCTCTTAAATACTTTTGTGCAGGTCTAGTAAATAATATTGAAATGTGCTGGAAGAATCTGAATCCAGACAGTCCAAATCTGAAATGCTGCTGATGTTCTGAGCCTTGCTGAATTTAGGTTAAGGCGGCAAAGAGGGGGTAGAAAAATCCCACCATATGCATTTTCTTTATTGGACAAAAAACTGTGTTGTGGCACATCAAATATTAGAGTAATATTATATAATTTTACTTGTAATGTCAGCCTATTCCTGAAAGGGACTGTCAAAGCTGTGTCCCTCGCAGGGTAACGTGCTGATATTGCGTCTCATTTGAATGCCTTTGAAAATGCCTGCATTGGTCGTGTTTCAAAGCCTCATTCCTCTGCTAACATGGGTGTGCCATCTTTGAAACAAGGACAGAAATCCAGTCCCAATCCACTACTGCATAAATTGAAACTACCTAGATCCTGACAGAAGGTTAGTCTGTCCTAATACAGTTTGGGATACTTGAACACACTAATGCTAATGATTAGTAATTTATTTTACTTGTCCTTTTTATTACTCTGTATTCTTCTTTTCATCTTTTATGTTCCCTATATACAATGCTTGTATGATTTTTTTTTGTACAATGCCATTATAATTAAAGAAATTCAATTACAGAAATTAAATAAATTTCTTTATTTATAATTAAAGGAATTCTGACAGCTTCTCCAATTGCAACTATAATTTGAAATGGAATTAAAGAATTTGTTTGAATGACATACATTAATGTTTAATTTGTAGTAGAGTTTCCAGTTGGTTTTTATCCCAGAAATGATAACAAGTTCTTGTGGAACAATTATTTGTGTCACACAAGCAGGCATCTTAGGTGAATTCTTGAGTTGCAACTCAAGATTCAGTTGATTAGAAGTACCTTCCTACTATGCCCCACAGATGGTCATGTTTTCCATCCAAGATTTAGTAGCATGAGTAGTGTGGCTGAGATGCAGTTTCTGTATATGACAAATTACAGAAGTAATTGTAATGTCATCACTTTATTTATGTTTCTATTTATATGTTATATTTAACATTGAAATTAAGATTTTAGACATGCATACTGAAATAATAGACATGAGTCTTCAAGAAACTTGCAAAATGTCTCACCCTCCCCCCAAGGTATGAAAAAAAAAGGAAAATTTTTTGGTAATACAATGTGGTTTTCAAGTTGTGTGAAACTTCTCAGATGTTCAAAGGATAGATTTCTCTGTCCAAGTGAAGTAAATCCATTTCCAGTGTTCAGTGCCACTAAGACAGAAAAATGGCATGGATGTAGTTGTTACAAGTCTGAATGGGCTTCTGATTATGCTTTGTGTTAGCCATGAGGTCCAACATTAATTACTATGTTCTTGTGAAAAATATTAGTATGTTCTTGTGAAAAATATTAATTTCACAAGTTTTTTATCACGCAATGAAAATATTTTCTATGGGGCAGAAGTTTACTTAATAAACTTCGGTTTCTCTCTTGTACTCACTTCTAGAAATGCAAGAAAATATTAATGTTGAGGTATAGAATTATTTATTTAGAGCTATCTCATATGAATGTCCTTATCTCATGAGTAATTCCAAAGATCTTAAAGGGACAGAGTCCTTTTCTCAGCTCTTTAGTAGGTGACAAATGAATTCAGAAGAAAATAACAGTTCCTGACTCATCAATAATTTCTATAAAGCTGTGGCTGCTCTACAAGCAGGGCTCTTCAATATCCAAACAAAAAAGAAGGTTTCTGCATAACAATTGAAAACTTCTGTAATTACTGCAATTTTACTGTTATGAACCATTTCATTTATCTTTTCTAACACAATATTATATGAGAATGGTGTTTTTGCAGAAACTCAATTATTTTGTTTGTATTTGTCCTCCTGAATTAGGTGTGAGGAAGAATCCTCTGGTCTTCAGAAATGTCTTTTGGCAGCTTCATAAAAATACTGGCAGCTTGTTAAATTAACTGTGCTCCCCACTGCTGGGATTAGAGGCCATCAGTCTCAGCCTCTCCAGCAGATACTGCAGCTGGAAGTACCTGGAACCTCACAATATTGGAAGTGTTTATTTCTGAGCCAGGCAAAGCTATGCTTTTCCTTAAATATGGACACTGTCGGTTGAGGTTTTTTTACATGCAGGGGGTTACTTGTGTGCAACTGCTTTTTGCAGGGGTTTTAATAGCAGGACTGATTTTCATTGCCTTAAGAATGTTTCGTGTCTGTGACTGCATCATGTGATTTACATGAAAACATGTATGTGGATAGGTAGAGAGGCCAAAGGATATTTCTTTCAGGTATAGATAATTAACAAGCATAATCTAATATGAATGTGTGTCAGAATTATGATTTTTATTTTTTTTAATATAGGTACTGTCTACAGTAAAAACTTTAGCCATTTATTGTTTTCTGCCTGACATAAAATAGTGAAAATACTGGATAGTTTGATAGAGTTGGGTAAAACCCAATAACTTACCTTGTTCTGTAAAAGCACTTTATACAGAAATGTCATGGAAGTGTATAGAATAGGTGGATGTGTATAGAATAGGTGGATGTTGCTATTACTGCCTTTTCATTTCGCTTTGCAAAACAATTGGTGCAGGAAAGGCATGGCTCTGCCATACACTCAAGGATTTTGTCAGATCTCGAATGGAGGACTGTTGATAATGATATGGAAAGTACTTAATTGTGCTTAGTTCATCCATTACTCCTTGGGATATTTCCAGTTGGAAAACTACTTCTTTTCCAGGTGTTCCTTATGAACTTAGATATGATGTTTGTAAAAGAATATATGTACAAATATATATATGAACACGTATGTATATCTTTTGGAACCAAAACCCTACTATTCTTCATACAAATCCTTGCATGCAGAAACATCATTTCTGCTTTACCTATGGAAATGTTAGGTGACAGATGAAAATCCATATGTAAAATATCAACTGTTGGAATAGTATGCTAATATCTGAATTATATTTTCTTAAGAAGGAAGTTACAAAACAACATTAGTCACAGTTGCATGTCTTTTTTTACAAATGAATAAGGGCTCACAGAAGTTTCTCTCGAGGGCTGCCTCAGTCTGGATTAGTAAAATTTGTCCTGCAATATCTAGCAAGGGTTTTAGGTGAACACAATTTCCATGATTTTGCTTTGCAATGTTGCTGCTGTTTTTAAAATGATATTTTATTTTTAAATTTTGTTATAATGTACAAGAACAACTTTTGGCATTAACCATCTACTTGCTTTTTTCTAATCAGGTATTAAAGTGAAATTTAGAACCCAGGAGCCGGATGGTTTGATTTTTTTCTCTGCATCCCCTGGCAATCAGGAGGAGTACATTGCACTGCAACTGAGGAGTGGGCGTCCTTACTTTCTTTTTGATCCACAGGTACAACAAAAGACAGGATCCTATAAAAATAGCTTATATCATTTACTTCAGTACTTTTTACATGGTTATCCTTGGTGATTTCTATTTTTTTGTTGTTGTGGTTTTTTTTGTTGGTTGGTTGGTTGGTTTTTCATTTGGATTTTTTTGGTGGGTTTTTGTGTTGTTTGTTTGGGATTTTTTTGTTGTTGTTGTTGTGGGGTTTTTTGTTCTGTTTTATTTGGTTTTTGTGCATTTTTTTTTAAATTCAATTGCTACAAGCTAACTTGCTTCTCAGAACCTTTAGGTAACTGGAGATTTTGAGGAGAGAAAAACTGCAACACTATATCTTTCCTCTCTTTATTGTTATGTATGCCACAATATGACTTTATTTTTTTGCATTTTTATGTGTTGGGTTTTTTGTCAGTACTATGAAACGCTACTACAGCTTAAAGTACCAAGATTTCAAAGGTGTGCAGAACTAAGTTTTGAATTAGTTGGTAAGGTTATATAATGTTAGTCAATTATTTTTGAGCCTCCCATCTTGAGACTAAGTGTTTTCCTATAGAGATCAGCATGTCACCATTATGCAAAAGCATACATAACGAGGGAAGTATCAACAAAATAAAAATAAAGCCACATTCCTTGCGTTTCTGTTTGTGTATTTTGTATTTTGTGCACCCCAAAACTGGATCTCCTTATAGAATTAAAAACCATTATGGCCTCTCTTATGGTTCATAAATATGCAAGAAACTGTAAATAATTATCAGATTTTCTAACCCACTGTTAACCTTTGCCTCCTGAGCTCTGCCACAGTCACTCTGTGGCCATGTGGGGGTTTTGTGCAGTAGTGAAAGTCCCCTTAAGCTTTGGAGCACCTATAGAAGAAGCAAGGTGTTGCACAGAGGTTGGCTTGCATGTGATCCTCATGCTAGAAAATATTAAATCTGCCTCTCACCCCAAGACACAAATTTCTATTAATTCTACTGCATTTACTCGCAGGCTTTTTCTTATCATGTACTTCAGTTTTTGGGACCATGCTTAATGTTTTTAACGTTGTCCTCATCCACTTTTTAATAGGGACTAATTCTGTTTTCTCTCTCTGACACCTATACCTTCATATAACTGAAAAGGAAGTTTTATTTCCTTTGCAAGATTTTCTGAGGTCTATTTAGATTTTTTTGTTGTTTGGTGGTTAATGGGAGTGGATGTCTTTCAATGCTTCATTTGAAGCATTTTAATACTTCAAATAGTATTCCTAGTCCTTCTTGCAGATTTGCTTCTTCTAAAGAAGCTTTATGTCAGCTTGTTTGGACTCATTCCCTAGAAGATGTTTTATTTGTTTGGATCCACAGTATCTGGGGAATGGGAAGGGGGAGAGATGGAAGAGTGGCTGCTTTGGGGCTTTAATTTTTTTTCCCCCTTTTTTACCTGTCTTTTAACTGTAAAAAAACCCAGCAGGTCTCATATTCAGTCCTCAGAGATTCTCAATTAATGTAATATTTTCAGCAGTTACTGTCTTGAATTTTAACAGATTACTTGTTTAGGAATGTATCTTTGTATATTGTTTTGTTTCATTTGAATCGGGCAACTCTGTCCCATGCTGATTTTTAGGATCATCACTTCAATACTGTTTCCTTTTATAAAATAGCTTATGGTGCTGCTTCAGTGCTTCAATGGCTGTTTAGAGAAAAAAAAAGCTGTCATTCAAGGCATCCAGGAACAGTGTAGGTCTTAACAGTTGATTTACTGTCTTGAAAGCTAATGCTTTCTAATTTCTCATTAATAATGTGGAAGAGATTCCTGTACATTCTCAGATTCAAAAGTAGAGTACAGTGGCCTACATCAATGTGTTTTGTGTATTAACCTTTTCAAAATCTTTTACTTATGAAAATTCAGTTACCAAAAATTTTCAGTCTTCTGTATTGCTAATATGCTGTGCTACCTTACTGTCTTTACCTTTGTTTCTGCGCTTGTGTTGTAGTTTGTTTCTTTTTTCCTTTTGTCATGATTTGCTATTCCTATCCTACAGTGTCAGGTATCATGTACTGTAGCAGCATTCCTTAATCTTCCATTTGTGCATCACAGTCTGCATTAGTGTGCAAATGCTTTAATTACTTCTTATTGACATCATGTGGTGTCTTAGCCAGGTTATAGGCACTGTTGTCTCTAATTATAGCCATGGCATATACAGTAAGCATTTATGGCCCTTTCTTTGTGCTTTTCTCTTAGAAATTGCAAACATTCTTTTTGACGACAATTGTGTCTTTGCTGCTTTTTATCTGTAGCAGTGTGGTGTAATATTCTGTGCTCTCTTCCAGCTGTGTCCTGTCGCAGGTTAATTATTTGTACCCTTAGTCCTTTTCAGGATGCCGGTCTGTGTCTTTGCTCATGATCGGCAGCGCATTTTCTCTTTGTTGTGTCTGCTCTGGGGATAGTCCTGCCAAGTCTTCCTAGTGGGGAGCCTTCAGCAGCCTCGCTTCTTCCTTCGCTAAGTGTTAATTTCAAATCCTTTTCTTCGTGTCCATTCATACCTCTCTGAGCTTCATGTACACCACCATTCATCTGGCTGTTGTCTGACCATTCCTTTTGTCTCCTTTTGTGCTATGCAACTGCTCTTTTTTCCTTCCTAATTGTTTTACTGCCATTCTTTGCAGGTTTCTACTCATGGTCCAGGAAGCATGAGGTTTTTTTGCAAACAGATGTCTTCCTTAGTCTTTTTGAAACAATCAAATTTTTCCATAGATCTTCCTTCAAACTCAGAGTGTCTGTAAACCTTCGGCTGTCTGTGGTTTTTTTCCTTATCATGATGTCTTTACATCTATGCCTAAATTACAAAATCAATTCCAGCTAAATTTATGGTTATCTTTCAGTGGCTACAGGTCATTTCTTTTTTTCCCAGGGAAGCACTGAATATTTTATACCAAGCGAAATCAGTTACAGTGGGAATAAAAGTACAACGTGGAGCACCTTTTTTCCTAAGTGATTAGGATAGTCTGAGGATAGAGTACTGAGATTCTTCTCACAGGATGGAGGAAATTGTATCCAGCTCTTCCATTTTAGAAGATGATTCATTTACTAAATTTTACAGCAAAAAGGAGGAACACCAGATACTTTCCTTGTGTGTTGTTGCCTTGCTGGTTGTTCTTGTCATGGAGAGGCCAAATATTAGGCATCGTCTGAGGGTGAGCTATTATTCCACAAAAAAAGGAAGATGGATAATACATGGCTCTGAGTCCCAACTAGACCTTCCTCCTTGGCACTGGCAAAACTTCAGTACTTGTTCACCTTCTTAGTGGTAGGAGTTTGGGCACTGAAAGAACTTGACTGGGAAAAGTGTTGTTGCCTTCAAACTTTGGCACCTGAGACAGTATCTTTGAAGATTCATATTTGTGATGTTTTTCTGTATTTTCGATGTAAACATCAGTATGACAGAAACATTTATATTTACTTAGTTATTACTGACAGCAACCAAGTATTAGGACTTACTGTATGGTATAGCAAAATAATCCAGATTTCAAAATATGTGATTTCCAAAATGTGTGACAAGCCATCTCACAGCAGGCGGTTTGAATGTGATCCCAGAGTGACTCTGGTAGTTCTGGAAAAAGTGTAAAGAGGCCTCTCCAGTGCGGCACATGCTGAACCCTTAACACTTTTTTTTGTCTTCTCCCTTCCCTTACCTGCCAAATTAAGCACAGGTTAGCATATATACTTGTGTGGTCCCAGACTGAATTGGTTACAAATAAATGTGGTTTCTGATGTATAAAACTCTTAATGCTCTAGACTGTTGCCAAACATAATATGAAGAACCACTTATTCAGGCACCTGATCTTTAGAATGCAGCATCGTTTGTAACAATTTTAACGCTAACTAAGTACACTTTGATGAGACAGCATTTAATAAAATGCTCATTAATTTCATCATTAGCAAGGGTATGCTAAGAAGTAAGCCAGTTTCTTATGTCACGCCCAATTAGCATCCCATGCTAGTAATCCCATTAGTATTGTTGAATTCACTAATGGAAAAACTAATGGGCATGCTACCAGGGCACATTAATTGGGCATGACACCAGTTCTGGTTTTAATTATTAAACTACGATAATGAAATGTGTGTGTTTGTAAAATATTAAAATGTTGAAATAGGAGAGAAGACAATAAAAAATAGTATATGAAAAAGTGCCATTAGTATGTAAGGATATATAGCTTTGTATTCTTATTATGGGGCAAAGGACTGTTCTACAAACCTCCTCAGTACCGGGGCATTAGCTGAATGGAATAGGAAGCATCCTGTAAATATTCACAGGAAATAATTTTTTCTTTAATTCTGTACATATGTATGCATCACATATATATTTTGATACATAGGATACACAGTGACAGTCCCCAATACAACATGTACCATAAAACGTAGTCAGTATTCATAAGTCTGTGTGCCAAAATGCAGTTTCTAGGGGATGAATATCACTAAAGGCAGAATACTAAATTTTAATAAGAGGGTTTTAATATTAATCAAAATAGGTGGTTATTTCTATCAACAGGTTTTCTTCATGTGCATAATTCTAAGATCCTTGGGCCAGAAAGAATGCTAGAAGATCTGGAAAAAGAATTGCTGAGGTGTCTGGCTTGCTACTGCAAAGTTACAGGCTAGGCCCCCAAATTATAAGGAACCAAATTTTTCATTTATATCTTTTTTGGAAAATGCCTTTTGAAGTCATAAAGTCACTCCAGTGGTTGCAATTCTTTAATATAGCGCAGTACCTATAACAAAGAAATATTTTTCTATCAGTAGTAGCCTGATGTACAGGACAATTCTGTTTTGTGAATTTTAACAGAATAACTTTGAGGTCCCAGATAGTTCAAGAATGATATAAAGTTGTGAGGCAATATTATGGGAATTATTAGGAAGTTAGATGATTATTTGGATATAAATCTCAAGAAAATTCTTGAAATATATTAATTTTATTTTTATTACATCATTATATTAATTTATGTGATATTTTGCTTGGTTTTTTACAGTCTTGAGATTTAGTTTGGCAACTGCATCTATTATACTCCTCTTACTCAGCAGTTCAGAAAAGATTTCTCTGTGTTTGTAATAGATGTCCTTAAATTCACCGCTTCGTGTTGTATTTTTTTTGTTTTAATAAAACCAGGTAAAAAGTCTCATTAAATTTAAATATGTTTTTACAAGTATCCCTTGTACCATGAAAGCAACCTCAATAACTACTTTTGGGGGTTTTTCTTGTTTGATTTGGTTTGTTTATTTGGTTGGTTGTTTTTTTGTTCGGGATTTTGTTTTGTTTTGAGGAGTTGTTTTCCTTTGTTTTGTTTTCCTGACTATCTTGGTATGACCTTTTCTCCCCCATAAATATATGGTACTCTTTCATCTAGAAATTTTAGTCCTTTTGATACCAGGTTAACATGTATGGAACATGTATCTACTGTGCTACACATGCACCCCTTTTTTGGGTCCCTTCATGTGGGCAGGTGCTGCAATTAACAATCCTGATACGCAGCTGCTCTCCATGCATGGCACGTTGAACCGTGGCCATCAAACTTCACAGCCACAGCAATCCCTGAAATAGCTAAATAGAGACATAATTAAAAAAAAAAAAAGAATAAAAAATAAAAAATCTGAGTGACATGACCCTCAATAATTTGTGCCTCATCCTTGTCTTTATCAGGGGAACTACACAGGGTTTTCTGTTTTTAATAGACAGTGAACTGAATCCTTGATCCTTCATTTATTATTTGAGAAGGTTAAATTTAGTGGTTAAATTTAGAAGGTTAAATGAGTCCTAAACATCATTCAGCAGTCCAAAAAAAGTTAAACATAGGACTTCTGTCTTTATTTTTAGATGTTATATGCTATAAATTGTCATAAGAGTAAGATGTTATTCTAAATGTTACCTTCAAAATATTCTAAATCAGATTCTTCTGTTAATAAAAAGGGATCTGCAGTAGCAGTCACTCCAACTAATGATGGTGGAAAAGTGTATAATGATAACAGTTGGCACCAAATAATTGCTACAAGAATTCAAGCACTGGGAAACATCACAGTGGATGGGCAGTACACAGGTAATCAATTCATTTAAGTAACTTTGATATTACTAAGGGTATTGCTCACTTGCTTTTTCACTACCTGTGTTCACCCATACAAAAAAAAAAATCACTCAATTTTCTGACTGTTTTGTCACTACTGGTTTGTCTGTTCATCTGAGGGATCTGTCCAATGTGAATCTTTGATAATATAATACTGTCTTTTTGTGCTTATGAATCTGTAATTGTGTTAATGTGTTTTAAAATAGAGCTGTAAATGTCTCCTGGATATGTTTTAGGAAAGTCTTAGGATATTGTGTCGCATTAGCCTCTTTATAAAGTATCAATATTTTGTTATTGAGTTGAAAATCCATTGAAAGCATTGAATATGTGAATAATGAACTATTTTGTTCAGGTTCTTCCTTGGCAACTAGTGGCAGTACCATTATTGGAGAGAACACAGGAGTTTTTGTTGGAGGACTTCCACAGGGTTATACTGTTGTAAGAAAGGATGAAGGTAAGTGTGATAAATAAGTCTGTACAGTTTCTCAAATTTTGTCTTTTGGGATAGACTGAAATGTCTATATAGCTGATTTCATCAGCATTAAAGCAGCTTAGGAGGTCTGTGTACATTTTAATTAATTTTATACACAGAATTGGTATGAGTGTGAAACCTATGGGTATGTTTTATATACAGATTCCCAAATTAATTTCCAAAATACCCATGTAAATTGTTTTTATTAGATTAAGCACATGGTTATGCATCCCAATTTGATGCAGGGATACAACATGCTGGCCTTTTTTGGTGTGAGTTTGTATGCTTTAGAGGTTGTTGCATTGAGCTCAGAGGTGTATGAATATACCTGTATTTTACAGATATAGAATTTATGGGGAGCTGGATCATATCTGGCATCTTAAAGAATCCATAAACATAAGTTTTCATACATAAACTTGGTATATATGCTGAGTGTGTAAACTGCCCTCAGATGACAGAGGTAACTCTCTATGCAACCAGTATACAGTCAGCTGTTCTCAGTGAATTAATATCCTGAATTTTGGCTTTTTCTATTAATCAGAAAGCCAAAATTGTTTATTAAGCTTTTGTTTCCACCTCTGACATGAAATCTAGTTGATGACTTGATGTGGGGTACACTAGAGTTCAACTCCCTCTTTCCTTCTTTATTTCACTGCACGAAAACCAGGAATACATGTATGTGTTCTTCTAAAATGTTGGTTCACAAGGTAATCCAGGTTGCCTCTCTCAAAAACCCCAGCTATATATTCAAAATGAGACTGACCATAAACTACCATTTATGAGAAGGGCACCTATAAAAACGGCTTTACATTTTTGCCCCCAGTAAGAAAAAAAAGGTATAGCAGCCATGTGTCATTGTTTTTGGTTTTTCATTTTGTACAAACAAGGAAAGAAAAACTTCCTGATGAAGCTTCTAAACGTATTCATAAACATCCATCCTCAGCTTTTGCAACACTATTGTTTCCTACTCAGCACATGCATGCCTTTTTCAGAATTACTGTTTTTTTTAAAAGAAAACTTTTTTGGACCTTCATAGAGTAGATTTCTGCTGTTGCTTTAAAAGTACCTGTATGCAAAATTTTAAAAAGTTTTCTATTTTTCAGCTACATAGCAGTAGGTCCTGTCTTTAGTGATTAGACCCATTCAGAAATCTGGATTTAGCTTGGAGGCCAGCTTTATGAAGTGACTGGTGGCTGGTTTTCTATGCACACATGGACATATATGATGGGGATAGCATGTATAAAGCATATAAATTAATTCCTATGTTTAGTTGCAGGTGATTGACTTAAATATTTTCCTTTTTGCAGGGATGAAGAGGATAGTCCAGAAGGGATTTGTGGGGTGTCTCAGTGACATATTTTTGAAAAAAGTGCATACTCCCTATGAAAACTGGGAATCTTTGAACTGGCAGAATGCTGAAGAACAAAACAACGTCTGCCATGTTTGGGAAGGATGCCCCATTGGACTCTCGAAAGGAGCACAATTTCTTGGCAGAGGTAGTTTGCTATGGTATTGCGCTATCCAAATATGTTCTTGAGATAGAGAAGGTGATTGTATCGAAAGTATTGCAGTGATCTGCTTTTCAAGGCAGCTTTAGCCATATGGGATTATTTTTGTTGGTTTAAAATTGGGTCTCTTGGTTGACAGAAGGTTGCTGTATGGAAGAGGAATTGCAGATAGTGCTGCTGTAACTATATGTAGATTTGATGTGTGTGTGAAAGGTGAATACTCACTTTTGTAGGGACATAAAAGATGCCTATAATTTATCCAAAAAAAAAAAAATCCAGGTAAAAAAATTAGGATATTGCACTGGTTTGGTTTCTTGAAGCACGTTATTGATAACTGTCCCCAAAACTGAGTGATAAAGTTGTAAACTATAATCTTGAAGCCTGATTTCTTCATGTCAGAGTATGAAGTGGCACCTAGATTTTTACTTTTGGTTTCTTGAACCTATTTATTTATTTGATTAACTTATGTATGCATTCACCTTCTTTCAAGGGTTCTTGGAATTGCGTTCAGGTGTTTTCAGTGGTGGACTGGAATTTGAGATCTCATTCAAATTCAGAACAGATCAACTGAACGGATTGCTTTTGTTTGTTTACAATAAAGATGGCCCAGATTATCTTGCAGTAAGTTCAAAATATGATTAACTATATTCAGACACGACCTGTAAGTTTTTTCCACAAAAGCCAAACTAGCACTGAAAGAAATTTATAACCGTAAGTTATTTTCATGTTTTACTAGTTTTGCAATGCTTTGCACAGCACATTATAATGGAGCAAAAATACTTGAACAGATGCTAAGTGTTAAGTTACTTCTGTTATTTATGTCATAAATAAGAAAGATATCAATACATGAAAAGCAGAATTATTGTCTTAACTGGATTAGAAAAGATCAGAAAAGAGAATAAAAGACATGTATTAAGAGCTTTCATTTCGTTTCTAGGAAGGCATAGAGTTAACCCATTTTCCCAGTTCTCATACTAGAACAAAATCCATTAAATTGTAAATCAGAAAGGTCATGATGGAAATTGTCTGGTGTCCTGATAAAGCTTTCTCTTTAAGGTATATGTTTGTTTTTATAATCCAGAAATTTCTTTCCTTTTGATTTGAAACAGACAGAAATTAGTTAGTTCCAGCTTAGTACTATCACATCTCTGTCACCATTTTCCCAACACTGTAGAGGAAGTTTCACAGATCCTGTATTAGGCAAACTTATGAGGTAGTGCCTATGAACTTTCATTTTGGTGTCTGGTAAATAAGATTGTTTATGGTCAGAATTATTTGTGCTTCCATTGTTTCCAATAGTTTGTTCAATTTTTAAAGTGTTTAGTTTAGTTTTTCAAATTCTTTCATTAGCTACGTGACTCTGGTTTTTCATTCTTTTCTTTCCCAAGGATTTTGTGTGTAATTAGACTGTGGTCACCACTGCTTAGTGGGTCAAATATAGGTAGTATTTGCACCAACTAGTAGGTATTACAGAGGATTACATGGAAAAAAATTCATTTTTTTGATTGGTCTGCGAAGCAATAATTTATTTTTAGAGGTTTTTGAGAGCATTGTTATTCTTTATGACCCAATCTGCTCTTTCCGCACTTTTATTGAATTTTGTTTATTTATTTATTTCTTATTATGCAGCTGTTTTGCTAATGGCTGTCATGTCACAACCTGTTTTATTGTGTGGCATTATGTCTAATGGGCCTTCTCTTTTAAACTTCTGACCTAAACCATATAAATATATTTTTCTCCTTTTCAGGTCAATTATAATTTACTCTATATTTACTTTTTATCCTACTGGCTTTTCCAGCAGATAATTTTTCCCTGGGTTTTGAATTCTGCTGGACCTGACTGCTTTTGCTTTTTAAAGCAGCCTTAGTTAAAAAAAATTATCATGACTTTCAATAGCAAGTCTTGCTAATTACAGTTATTACTTTAATTTTGCCCTCAAGTAATGACCAAGATTGTGAGCTAATAGCATAAGATGTTGCATGTATGCTACTGTCCCACCCTAAAAAAGACTTGTCTGTGTGTAATTCGCAGCATAGGAGCACTATTTATGTGAAGAGTATTCACAAGGTTCTTCTGGAGGTTCTAGTAGTAGGTGAGCCTTGTTCCCTCTCTCGCTCTGTGTAAGACTACCAGAAATACGAGAAAATAGATTCTAACTATAAAGGAAGACAGGAGACTTACTAAATTGAAAGTGGAGTCAAAAGCACGCAGTAGTTAGACAAAATAATTTCTGTTTCTTCTCAAAGTTCCAGATTTTTGGCAGTTTTATATTTATAGTATTTTTAGCTCTGAAAATGGGATAATTTTCTTAGCATTTGTCCTAAGTCAGTTAAATTTCTTTTATCTCACTTTAGTAGTGACCTCAACATCTCCATAGCCATAAGATGAAGAATTTTAGAGAGGATGATTGTGTGCACGCTTTTCCAAGCCTCTCAGCTTTGTGTTTTGCACATACATAATGATGACAGAAGGCTTCTCTGTACACTTGATCTCACGAGAAGAGGTTAATAGAAAGTGAAAATGAGGGGTGTAGCTTGTTGCGCATGAGCTGCGATGTCTTTGTTAGGAGCTTTGGTCAGGAGACACTCGCACAGCAAAACAGATTATGAGCTATACCACTTATCCTGAGTGCCAGGTATTCCCTGACCCTTCCCTTTGCATAGGTCACAGCTCTCTTATTAGCTTTATAGTTTGAGAATGACTGTAGCTACACACACGGCTGGACTGCTACCAAACAGCCAGAGACTCTTTCTTGTCTTCTGCCCAAGAACAAAATTATGTCCTAGAAAGGTGCTGTGCATAAAGGTCACTTCTTCCACGACTTCCATGCCCTGAGAATTAACTCAAGTCAGCAAGGTCAATCTGATTATCTTTGGATCCAGGCATAATAATTACAAGCAAACTGTGACCAGCTATACTGGTATGAATCACTAGCTCTCACTCTGGTGTGTGTTTCCTCATGAGTTTACATGATGAAAAGATTTTATGACTGCTGATAAAGTTTCTATTACTGATTTTGGTGCTGACTACTTCAACAGCAGCAAAAGCACCATCAGATTTCTATGCCATACTGGTTACGGGCTCCTGAGACATTGTAGCTGATGATTTGATTCTGCAAAGCTGCAACTAAGAAAAAAGTCCTGCAAGGACTTTTTCCAAAGAGTTGCACTTTTCAATAGCGGCATGAAGTAAAATAACAAGTGTGCAAGATTAAAATGTTACCTGTGATGGAGCTAAGGAGGGATGTGAAATTATCATTTTCAGAACTCAAATTGAAAAATCTAGCAAAGAAGTGACTGGTATTCACATAAGACTTGTGAGGGTGATATTCCTATTGGTTACCGGTGATTTCTGTCTGTTAGGTGTCAGGAAGAGATTTCATTTCTTGTCCATTAGAGTGACTGACTGTGAGGAGACTATTGAGGGGTCTGTGTTTGGGCCTCTGCTCTCTGGCTGGCAAGTCTGAACTGAGCTAGATTTTGAAATGAGTGGCTGCACATCAACAGAAGTACCATGTACTTTTTCCTTTCAAAGGGCTCAAAGACTGCCTGTCCTTGACAAGCTTTTTGAAGTCCATTGCTTATCTCTGCTGATATTTCTGAATCTCAGGAAGACTTTGCAATTCAAAGGACCCAAATCCATAATCACTCCTCTAGTTCTACATTGGTTGAGACTGTTTTGTATGGCAGGTTTAGCAAAGTGTCATTCAGCCTCTAATGCAGCCCCTATACTGTTTGGTTTCTCAGAGCTATGCCTGGATATTCCTTTCATCTTCAAAATCATATGTTTATAAGTAGACTGAGTGAGGCAGGGACTGGCTCCTGCAGAGAAGTGCAATACAGAATCACAAAAGCACTTAAGTTGAAGGGACCTTTTAGAGTAATTTATTCCAAATCTGTGCTAAAAGCAGAACCAACTTATGTTTGATAAGGCTGCTCCAGGCATTTTCTGTTTGAGTATTGTGCATCTCTCTACACATGGACAGTCCACAGCTTTCTACAGCCCGTTCCAATCTTTGACCATCCTCATTATAGGAAAAAAAGTAAAAAAGCCCGAAGAAACCAGGCCTGATCTCTTACCGTTTCTTGTTACAACTTGTTTTTTGCCTTTCATCATTTCACAATGAGCCTCTGAGAAAAGTCTGGGCCTGTCTTCTCTGTATCCTTGCATAAGGCAGTGGAACAGTTAAGTTCTCATCCTGCTCACCCTTAAGACTGGACAAACCCTGTTCTTTCAGCTTCAATTCGTATGCAACGTATTCCAGCCACTGACCAGCTTGGTGCCTCTCCACTGGATTCACTCCAGTGTGCCACAATGTCTTTCAAATACCAGAGTGCCCACAACTGGATGCAGTTCTCCAGATGTGGTCTTACACATGATGACAAGAGGGGAAGAGTCATCTCCTTGGAAGCCCTGCCCACCTTTTTTCTAACCTAGCCCAGTGCTAGTTCATCCTCATCATTTTGAGAGTGCATTGGCGGCCAGTGTTCAGTTTGTAATCCATCTAAACTCACTGCTGTTCTTCAAAGCTGATTTATGTGTCTAGGATATCGGTGGCAGCTGCCTTTGCTATTGACGGCAAACTCGCTGGGAGTGTACCCCATCCTACTGCCCAGGTCATTAATAACATTTTTAATCAGGGTTGGTCCCTGTATCAATCTCAGAGAGATACCACAACCTGCTAGTGGGACTGTGGAATAATCTTTCTTGGTGCTCTTATCTTCCAGATTCAGGCTAAGCTTTGGCTTTCCTAGTTCCAACCTTACGTGCTTAAGCAGATGAAAATGAGAATTGTTCACATAGAGAAAAGCATTAATGCCATTTTGAAACCCAAATTCTGAAAAGCAAGCATGCTTTTAAGAATTAGCCTGGAACCTGCTTAGGTTTAGAGCTGTGATACAAAGATCTGGATCTATTGAGAGGTGGCTGCTGAGATATCTGGCAGAATAATATGATCTTCATGCATTTTTGGCTTCAAGCAATAATATATTTTCCAAGGACAGATTAAAAATCATAATGATTAAAAATAATTTTTTTGGAAAGTGGTCCCAGAATTCTGTGTGAAGCAAACAATTTATCTGTTGTTTTTCTAAACCTGTGCTCAGTACCTATGTTCAGATCTATGCAGGACTTAGTTTTTTTTTTATTTTCACCACGCAGAACAGTTGAAACTGAGCAGTGGTCCCCTATCTTTAGCTGCACTCAGGCATTCTAAATGTCAGTCCAGGTCAACACAAGCATCATTCACTGCCTGCTTTAAAACTATGCCAAGATGAGTAAATTGGAGGAGGGTTGTGCTGAGTAGTGACCCTGGGTCAAACACCGTGCCCTCTCTCTGGCTGCCAGGTCTGGCAGGTTTGCTGGCCTGCTGCTGTACTAATGCCTCTGGAATGCTTTCTTCATACCAGCACAGTGTGCTCCATATTAATTCTCACCAGTGAAGAAAAGCAGTGACTTGTCCAATGGGCTGCTTTTCCCAGCTGTTCTCATCAGCATTGGTGCCATGATCAGTCCTTCACCTGTATTGTAGAGTCCTTAGCAATAAATGAGTCTGAACTCATGGAACTAGGAAAAGTTGTGGTCGCAAAGAAACGAATAAAGAAAATCCCTCCATCTCATGAGCGAGGTGTCACTGTGCACTGGGGAATAGGACCCACATTGCCTGTGGCACTTCGAGCACAGAGTTCTTTCATCAGTTGGGGTGTTTCCTGTATTTCCTGTTAAAGAAATACAAACCAATTAGAAACACTGTAATATAAATATTATCAGTAAACTAAATATGTCAGTTTATCAATAATAGTGATAAGAATTTATATTAAATCTGCAGTGTTTATTTCACTTAATAAGGTTTTGGCATAGAAGCAGTAATGTCTTCTTGTGAATATATTCATATTTTTCAACCATTAGTTCATCCCCTAAGTGTTTAGTGTTTTATATGTGCCAATTTACAGTCTCAGCCCACTTGCGTTTGAGTCAGTTAGGATAAAGTGTCTTGCAGTAAAGCATTTGGAAACTTCTGCAGTGAAAAATTTAAGTAAAATGTATTTCTATTAGAGAATTGGCACATTAATCTCAAAAAGCACATACAAAACCAATTATTTTCTTACAAGATTTAGAAGAATAAGGATGAAATGTATGAATGTAAGAATCAATGTATGCTGGAAAAATTTGAGATTGAGTTCACCAGCCAATTAAAAAGACCTTAATCAGGTCTGACATTTCATTTCCTTATTATCTTGTTACATTCCTCTAAAAAATGAATCGATAGATAAAATACTGTTTTCTCATTCTCAAAAAAAGCAAAACAGTCTTGTTCATTGTCTTTTATTTTTAGATACATTAGCGCCAAAGTCTGTTGTCAAAAAAATCAAAATATATTTACCTACATTTTGAATTAACTGATACAGTGTATTTAGCAGTTTCTGTGTAAATGTTATTAACCTGAAGATAAAAAATTCCTTTTCCATTGATCTTATTCATAACTCCCCTGATTATGTTTTTTAAAATAACTTTCTGTCTTTGTTGTGTATTTGATGTCTCCTTCAAAATATTTTTTTTTCTGTTTTAAAATGTATAGATTGAGCTGAAAAGTGGAATATTAAACATACTTTTAAGAACTGGCATTGTCTTTACCCAAGTGGACCTCTGGTTGGGACTGTCTTATTGTGATGGAAAGTGGAATGAAGTCACCGTGAGCAAGGAGGGCTCTGTGATTTCAGCAACTATGAATGAACTGAGAGAGCAGGCGCTCGAACCTCGTGTTCAGCAGCTGAAAGTAAACTCACCTGTCTACGTAGGAGGAATCCCACCTGACATTCAGAGTTTTTATAGAGAACTGGGGTTAGAACAAGGTAAGATGACACCAAGAAGAACATACCTTTTCAAAAACTGGTGTCATGCACCAGGCGGACATTCTGCTGCTGATAGTCTAAATTCGTGAATGTAAGATGAATTTTTCCTCCCACCCATTGTGATACTACCAGTTATCCATACCCGTCTAGCTTTACTTAGACCTGATCCTTTTGTAATGCTATAAAAATTCTTCCAGTGATACCTGAGGCAGTCTGACTGATAAGAGAGGACCTAGAGTGTAGGAAATGGTAAAGTGAGATGATCTCAGATCTTCGTCAGAGAATACCAGTTCACAGAAACCTGTTTTACTTGATCAGCTTGTGTCACTCGCAGATGTAGAATACAGAACCAGTGGGAGACAGTAAACATAGCCTAAATCACTGTAATGAATCTGAATGCTGCCCCATGGAAGAAAAGCTGAGAGTTTATTAGTCATTTTTAGGCAATACTGATTCTGATCTAAAAAAACTAAGCGAGTATAAATGCCTGAATTTGGATTTTGGCTACAATTGCCATAATGTTTTCCTCATTATCAGAACGAAGACAATCGTATATTTAGCCATCACTGTGAGCCTTCTATTCTGGAACAGGTCAAATTTGTAGGGAAAAGAGAGAAGCATTAATTGCAGCGTGATACTAACAGCCTCCACAAAAGGATCTACTGTAGGAAACATAGTCAAAAACTGTCTACTGAACTGGCTCTGTTCGGGTGTGTTTTTTCATTACTTGTGAAACTGTTCATCAGTCATGGGGTATTTTTCAACTACTGTGGACAAATGTGTATCAGTCAGCAAATGATTAGTGGAGAATCCAGTAAGTGGCTTCGAATGCATGAACTCACACTGAATGTGCACATTCGAGTGAGCCATATTGGAACCTTGTGATTTCACCACTATAGAGTAGTTCAAGAATATTGTTTTAAGTACTCTTCCAGCTCTAGGTATCACATGTAATATAATCTTCCTTCAGGATCTGCGTGCATAATATTTATGGCCCAAAGGAGCTGGCCAGTCATACCCTGTCAGTGTTGCCTCATAGCAGATGGTGTAGCCTCGTGAGTGGATGCATTCACAACTCCTGCAGCAGAGCTCTGTGAACAAAGAATCTAGGGCAAAATAGCATCTAAAGTGGATGCCTGAAGTGTGTATCAAGGCACATCAGTAAACATTCCTTTCCCACCAAACCTCCTCAGCATGCTACAAAATAAGATGGTGGTCGTGAATTTATATTTAGAGTGTCTGAAGATAAATATTATCTTGTGTGCACCTAAATGGAGGTTCAGGTGAGCAAGATTAGATGTTATCGCTTAAAACATACTTTTATTTAGGACTACAGTGATGAAGTGGTAAAATAACAGAATATAGAGATCTTCCCATTTAATAAATATTTAGAAAAGATTTTCTCAATCTATAGCTGCTTGATAGTTAATTTTTTAATAAAAAAGGAATGTTGTTTTGCTCACAGCAAAAAAGTGATAAATACTCTCCTTCTGCTTCACCTCCATGTGAGTTACAACTTTATTTTAAGAAATTTCAGCTGGAGTCTGTGAGCCTTTGCATGACCCATCATGTGCTCTCCTGGGAGGTTCAAAAGGAAGCTACCTGGCAGGAATGTTTGTGAAAATTTGTACTATCTTTACTTATTCTGCTGCTACTTGAGAATAGACAAGATTGGTTGGCTGATGTCAGCAAGAAATCTTCAAATAGTGATAAATGTAGCTAAAAAGATACTAAAAATAATGTATTAAAATAGGCTGTACATTATGTATCTCACTGCAAATCAAACAACTTTCTTTTATCTTAAGATTAGGATGCCTGGGCAGGCTGGGACTGATTCTTTCCTCTGACACAGACTAAGAAACTGAGCTGGTCGCTGTGGAGTAACGAGTTGAGTTTAAATTAGGATGTATTCATTTTAAGGAGCAGTTTCATCAAATTCCCTGTGTTGTGGAGAGAGAGGGTGTTTTAGAGGATGATTCAAAATGGGTGTCCACCTTCAGTACCCTGTTTTGCATTAACTATGTATGGACATTAGATTCACAGTTTGGGTGCCTAAGGACAAATACTGCTCTGATCTGTCATCTTGCAGTAATAAAGGCAATAAAAGTACGTAAGATATAAATAAGAGACAGATACTTTAGCTTTCACTAAGCTAAAGAGCAGCACTGATCTGTGAGAGGTAGATTTTTAATTCACAAAATTAATTCTTAATTTAACTGAAGTCTTCAGTTTGGTTACTATTTACTTCGCTTTGTGTTAAGCACCAACCACTACTCACATTTTATATTCATTTATTAATTTTTAGTAAATATAAAAGTTTTAACAACTGCATCCCGAATTTTGTAGTTGTGTTGTAACTGCAAGTAACTGATTTAACATATTTGTAATTTTGATAGGAATGTCACGCATACACAGAAATATATAGATATATAGAAATAAATGTAAAATGAAGCTTCTTAAATTTTTTATCATAAACAAGTAGTTTTGGGTTGTGTTTCTGGAGTATGTTTATAAACAGCACATGAGTTATGTCCCTGTTAGACAAAACTGATATACCTCCATCTGATCTCTTGAAGTTATTTGTAATTTTTTAATCTAGATATTCTTTTCCGTTTAAGAAAGTATTTATATTTAACCAAATAGTAGCAAGCAGCGGAAAGCTGATTTTAAAAGTCAGAGTATCCCTTTAATGGTAATAATTTCAAAGTGAGAAGCGATGAAAAAGAAAGCGGAAAGGTATTTCTTTGTGGGAAGGAATTGCTAACATTGAAAGTGTAGATCAGTAAGGCAGGAATTTACCAGCTTAGTGTCTTGAAAGTGCAGACAGAATGTCATGTTGGATACATACAACATATTCACATTACAGTCTTTAATGTTGAAAATATAGAATTGAAAGGAACAGAAGTGTTTCTTAATGACTGAAGCTCTTTATGTGGTACTAATCCCTTACTGTTTGCTAGGTTTCGGTGGTTGCATGAAGGATGTTAAATTTACACGAGGTGCTGTCGTTAACTTGGCATCTGTGTCCAGCAGTGCTGTCAGAGTCAATCTGGACGGATGCCTATCAACTGACAGTGCTGTTAACTGCAGGGGAAATGACTCCATCCTTGTGTACCGAGGAAAAGAGCAGAGTGTTTATGAGAGTGCTCTACAACCATTTACAGGTAGCACATTAGTTCCATAAATAAAATACAACATTTTCATTTCATTCTTTACTAACGTATTACTGTGTTCAGTATTTTTTTTTTTTTAATCTTTTACCTCCTCTATCCTTCTTGATGTCCTTTGAAGAATACCTCTATAGGGTGGTTGCCTTAAATGAAGGAGGATCAGTATCTAGTGTGTGGACCCATGCTCGAACAAGAGAATCAGGTAAATATAAATTTAAGGTTTATTCATTCTTATTTTTCATATGCTATTTAATGTCAGGTTGAAGGTGTTCAAGAACTGTCTGGACACAATCCTGTGCCCTGTGCTCTAGGATGATTGTGCTTGAGCAGGGAGGTTGGACCAGATGACCTCACTGTGGTCCCTTCCAACCTGACCCATTCTGTGATTCTGTGGAGATAATCCAGCCACAATAATTTTGATTAATGTACGTTGCATAGGGTTTCTGCTTAATGCTTCAAACAGGTACCAAATTAGTCATCAGCTGTAAAGTGTTCAGGCGAGTATTTTCTTCTCATAACTGAAGGTATTTTCCAAATATGTATTAGATTATGTAATTAAGGATGTTAAAGGATTGAACTGAAGTAACTGAGTAAGAGCAGCCATCTGTTTGTGTTCATACGTGCACATGTAACCTGACATTACGTGAGTAGGATGGAGTAAGTAAATCTGTATTTTCCTACGTATAACTTAGTGCTATAAAATGAGGTGTAGAGAAAGGTGATACTGGGGTAGCAGGCACAAGCTGTGGAAAATAAGAGGCCGTGTGTTTGCTGGGGACAAGGTGGTCTTGTGAAAGTTGTTTTTTTAAATGACCTGCACACAGATGTGCTACTCAGTGCTGCTGAATGAGGATTCTTTCAACAAGTAGTCCGTAGGTTGTGTGTGAAAATGCAGCAATATTTACTAGAAAAGCAGCACATGGCTTGTGGAGAAGGTTCCAGAGTAGGAACATAATTCATTAAAGAACAAATTTTTCATATGTCTTATGAAGAAAATTTTAAAAACATTTGCTCTTCTGGTCAGTCCTTCTGCAAACTTTATCAAGCCAGTAAGATTTTGAAGATTTATAGTTCCGTGTGTTTTTTTTAACTAACTTTACCTCTTCTTGAAATTGAAGCCCAATTGCACTCCATCAGTGCAGATCATTCTTTTGATATAAGTCGTCCAATGTATCACCTTAAAAATTTATGTGCTATGTGCATAAATATTGGACTTGCAAATGCATTCTTATACAACCTATCCTTTATGTGCCACCCAGAAGGGACAAAATATATACATATTTTCATGTCAACCGTCTGACAACTGTAAGGTTTGCACAAATTTATGTTTGCAAGCTGACCACAGCACTGAGCAGTCCGTGTTCCCTGGGGTTGGACAATAATTGCACTATTTAATTATTTTTGAGTTGCTTTTGTTATATCCCTTATGAGAAGACCATCTGCTGTACAGTACCTTACCTCGCCCCATGATACACTTCATAACTAATGAAATCAATATATTGCTGTAGTAATAGACGCTTTCTCAGAGTTTCACATTCTTTACAGAAGAATCACAACTTCCAGATATTTTTGTACTTTCCATGCTGGTACCCTTCTTATAAAAAACAAGGCTGCATTCATATTTAATGAAACTAAACAGTAAAATTACCAAAAAATAGGCTATTTGATGGTGAGAAAAGCGAATGATCATCAGCAGGGCTAGGGAGTCCACATGCATCTACAGCAAAATCATCATCCATCATCCTGCCATTGCATTCCTTGGGTCTTTCCTCTGCATCCCTTGTGCAGTCATCTGTGATGAAGCTGTTACTGACCAGACCTTTACTTGGCATAGTAATATGCAAGAAATAGTTAAAGCTTATAGGAAATGGGATGGTTTCTTTTTATTAGCAACTCTATGCATATACGATCTTGGTTTACCAGTTCTTTAAAACATGTAAATTTTCCTTTTTCTTTTTTTGTTTTTTTCATTTTGTAATATGGAATGATCAGAAGCAAAGGATTTTGCAAAAAGGCCTTAAAAATCTCTGCTTTGCCCCAAGAAAGGTGCATGGCATGGTGGAAAGAGGAAAATAAATGGAAGAGCTTTAATTTTTTGAAGGACTTCTGTAAAAGAGAATGCAGATTTTTAGAAATGTTTCATACTTGTGGCATTCTGTGGCTTAGATACCCAACTGATAAATATCGAACTCTTCTCTGTTGCAGTACTGCCTTGCTTCATTCAGTTGTATTATTATAATGCCTGTGCTTGTTAGCTACATACAATCCACCTCCTCTCTTTGTGAGTGATGCTTAAATATGTTTGATACATGAAATGTTTTTGGAAAATTGCAACAAGACAAGAAGGAATGTTATGTAGATGGAGTTTTGATGGTTTTGAAATATAGCTTAAACTGAATAGCTCAAGATGTGCAGTCATATTAAATCAATGCTGAAAAGTTACAACTCTAATAAATTGTATTTATGCTAATGGTTGAGTCTGATTTACTGCAGCCATTAAAAGTGAAGAATAGGGGCAATAGTCTCCTTAGAACTGCCATTTTCTCTATTTTCTATTTTATCCTTCTGCAGTTCCGCAAAATGTGCCAACTCCCTCAAGAGTTCACAGTATAAATGGTTACAGCATTGAGGTCACCTGGGACAAACCAGCTGGGGTCATAGGTGTAATTGAGAAGTACATTTTGAAAGCATATGAAGCGGATGGTCCCACTGTACCCATCACCAGTGCCGAGCTTGCTGACGCTGGTATGCTCACAGGTAAATGTTGTTAAGTACCATTTTTTAGGCATATCTAATAACACAGGATGCTTATCCCTCCTTTTGTTGATCTGTAAAATACTACTTGTCTGTTTTCATGTATACACAGCATAGATAACGTTTGGAAGGGTAATTATTTGTGTCAGCATCCTTGTAGTGAGGTACCGATTTCAAAGAACAATAGAAATTAAGATATAGCACACATACTGAAAAGCAATTTCTGAACTATTTATGATCTGGGGGAGGAATTCTTTTTCTGTTTGCTTGTTTTTGCTTAGTATATGTGATTTTTTTTAACTCCTTCCCTATTGTTCCATCCCATTCACCTAAATTAACTCTGAATGGGGTCCCATATGATACTGTTTGATCTGATGTACGAAAGCACTTGATACTGAGGCCTAATTTTGGTCATATAAACCTAAATGGTTTCAGTGGGAACTAGCATACATTTGTGTTAATCAGATGCTGTGGTTGATGCCACTAGGATGTGGAGGTAGGTTATTATGGAATGAAGAAATTCGTGACTTTGGATTTAGGGGGCGAGAATGTTATAGAGAACATTTTGGGACATTTCTTCCTGCCAGGATAGGGTGGATCTGGCTTTCTGCTCTCTGAGAACAAACTGCCTTTTCTGGCTGCTACGAAGTTCCCTGGGAAGGACGCACATTACAGACAAGAATCTGGATTGTGTTATGTGATGACTAAATGGGGCAATAGTGCAGACCAATAGATTCATTTTTATGATCTCTAACATAAATTCTGTAATTCATAACAATTCAAAAAGTGGTAATGACACAATGCTCTAAGTTGGTGCTTTGGTTTGGCTCAAGTTTGGGCAGTACAACAGTCTTGGAAAGTGTGTTAACCCTCAAGCAGCAGATTATTATATCCTGAAGCCTAGGTAATAGTTTTTACATAAGTTATATGGTTTGTGTTGTTTCTCTGCCATAACCTATGTATACATTTTCAAGGGAAAAATTGCACATATTTTATTTTCTCCAGTTTGAAATATCTTAACTATTTGTGAGGGGTGAACTTACCAGAACTGCATGGGCTTTCTATCCTTACTGTCATTTCTTTAATGACCTCGTTGATTTCAACATTCTTTATCTATGCTACAAGACAATACATATTATATTGGTAGAAATCAAAGACTGTCGTAGAGACATGTGGGTTAGGTAGCTTACTCACAGCTGATGGTCAGAACCAAAATGTTGTTTCACTTGGTTGGTGTTATGACGTGATCATGTGTTAGGGTTGTGAGAACATCTGCACCAGGCTGGACAGGTAAGAGGTTATCTGCCTGCACCTTACAGGAGGTAGAAGAAGACAGCATACCTATACATTAAACAGAGACAGGAAATGGATCATGGTTTTTTAGCCTGTTACAGCAGATAGAATCATAGAATCATCAAGGTTGAAAGAGACCTTAAATCTCATCAAGGCCCACCATCAAACCAACACCACCACTGTAACCCCTAATCCGCATACCCAGCACCTGATCCAGACACCTCTTGAACACCTCCAGGGGTGGTGACTCCACCACCTCCCTGGGCAGCCCATTCCCATGCCTGACGACCCAAACAGTGAAACGTTTTTCTAATATCTAATCTGAATCTTCCCTGTCTTATTTTGAGGCCAATTCCTCTTGTCCTCTCACTGTAGGCACAGAAGAAGAGACCGGCCCCCACCTTGCTACCAACCTCCTGTCAGGGAGTTGTAGAGAGCTGTCAAATAATGCAAAATAAAATCACAGAATCATAGAATACCATGTTGGAAGGAAGCTCTAGGATCATCTGATCCAATCTTTCTTGGCAAAAGCACAGTCTAGACAAGATGGCCCACCGCCCTTTCCAGCTGAATCTTAAAGTGTCCAGAGCTGGGTAATCCACCACTCCTTGGGAGCATTATTCCATGGCTGATTGTTCTCGTTGTGAAATTTTTTGTCTTGTGTCAAATTGTAGTCTCCCTTGGAGTAACTTGTCCATTTTAACCATTACCCCTTGTCTTTTCCATGTGACTCCTTGTAAAAAGGGACTCACCATCTTCCTTGTAGCCACTCTTTAAATACTGGAACATGGTGATAGGGTCTCCCTTGATCCTTCTTTCCTCAAGGCTGAACAAACCCAATTTTCTCAGTCTTTCCTTATTTGACAGGCTACCCAATCCTCTGATCATCTTTGTGTCTCTTCTCTGGACTCTCTGCAGCCTGTCGACATCTCTTTTGCACAGCAGGGACCAACACGGAACATGATGTTCTGGATGTGGCCTGACAAGGACTGAGTAGAGTAGAATAATGACTTCTTTATCTCTGCTGGAGATGTCCTTGTTGATGCAATACAGCATCCTGTTGGCTTTGTTTGCCACAGCAGCACACTGGCCACTCATATGAACCAAAGAGCATAAGAATGCCTGTATTCAAATACTGATCTATGTGACTGTGTCAGATTACGATCCTGAGATGAGCTCAGTTGGTTGGAGCATGGTGCTAATAACACCAGTGTTGTGGGATCCATCCCTGTACAGGCCGTTCACTTAAGAGTTGGACTTGATTTTTGTGGGTCCCTTCCAACTCAGAATATCCTGTGATTCTCTAGATGCTCAGGAAGAAAATGTAAGAAATGTGCTAGGCATAGAATGAGTCTTCCTGTTAGTACGAATTCAGCTGGTTGCTTGTGGAATTCTTCAGCTGAAAGCTGCATCTTGACCATCGTGCTTAATGGTCTATGGTAGAATTGTCCTTATTTTTTAATACATTTATTCTTTCAGTTTCTGTAACTGCTATAGGAGTAATTGTTCCAGTTCAGTTTTGTGCGTGTAAGGAGTGTTTCCTCTTGTTATTTGTAACTCCTGCCCAATAGTTTAGTTATGTATTTTCCAGTTTTGGCATTGTATGAAATATATAATCCATGTCCTCATGGCGAGGTCAGAGCTGAGACAAGTGTAAATTAAATCACTAATCTTGGAATCATTTTACCTTAGTGTGTTGATTTCAGTGGAGCCTAAAGTGGTGGGCAAGTCAGTTGATATTGAGAACTAGTTACCCATAAATATGAGACTCCCAGGAGAAGGTGTATCTTTCCCTGATGAATTATCTTTCCTGGTTAATCAAAAGTTAGCATAAACACAGAACCCCACAGAAGATGCTGTCTTTGCTTACTTTTCTTTTAAGTTTTTTGAGAACGAATATTTTTGCTTGTTTTCTCCCTAATTTCAGGGACATTTCTTTAGAAATTCTTTTGTTGCGTTCCATGAGAAAATGCTACAGTAACCGAAACAGCCGGGCTTGCTGATGCAGCAGCAGAAAGGCAACAAGCTTTCTGTAGGATCACTGATAAAGAAACTATTCTGTTTTTCCACACCCTCCTTCAAATTTTCATTCCCTGTCAAGCCTAGGCACTGCTTAATCTGCTGCTTGCAAATGTATCTGAGGGCCCTGACAACCCATATTGTCTTATTTTTTTCCTTGCGGGTTTTTAGGCCCATCTGTTGTGTTTTGGTTTATACTTAAACTGTAAATTCTTTTGAACAATTACAGTAGGGTCCTGAGTAATAACTGAAGTGCAGTAACAAAAAGTTAAAAGCATTACACATTTCTCAGAAGGCTGTACTGCGTGTGTCGAATTCAGAAGAACCTCTTGTACCCTTGTGAAGAAGAAGAAAAGCTGAGCTAAATATTAAAAGTAAAATAGATCTTTAAATGACCATAGTCCCACAGTCTCAAATGCCTATTTCTGACTCCTCAGAAACCAAAATCCTTCAAAATCTGACCCTTGTAATCTTCCAAAATGTCAAACTGTTTTTTCATTTTCATCCAAGAAAGGAATATTCATCAGATTTAAATCCTTAAAATGAGGTTCTGACTGTTGAACCAGGAGTTTATTGGATAAGGTGATATATTTCAACGTAGCGTTCAGTATTCTAGGATGAGAGTATAAAGTTAGAGTGTAAATTTTTGGGATTCCAAAAGTAGCATGCTTGCCCATCTTGCCTTCAGAGAATCCTGTAATGACATTGATACACTTTGGATGCAGCTGGCCACACTCGCAGAGTAATAAAGAAAGTACAGAGTCACCACATGAAAGAATTTTTTTCCTAAAGGCTGGATCGCTTTCTTCTACATTCCGGTGCGTTCCACATGCTGACAGCAAAATTTGGAATATGAATTAGAATCAGTATTTAAACAAATGGAAGAAGCTTTAAAACACACTGTTTCACTGTGGTTTGTGATCAGCTTTTGCTTCTACTTTCCTTTGGAATCCAGAATATCACAGGATCATTTGGTTGGGAAGGATTATCTAGTCCATTCCCCCAGCTCAAGCAAGGTCGACTGGAGCAGGTTTCCCAGAACCATGCCCAGTCAAGTTTTAAATATCTTCACATATGGAGATACTTCTCTATGAGAAGCCTGCTCCAGATTTGGCTATCCTCACAGTAAAAAAGCGATTTCCTCTGTTCAGTTGGAATTTAATTTTCTCCCCAGGGAAGTGGTCACAGCACCAAGCCTGCCAGAGTTCATTAAGCGTTTGGACTCTCAGACACATGGTATTATTCTTGGGGTTGTTCTGTGCAGAGGCAGGACCTGGACTCCATGATCACAGAATCATTTAGATTGGAAAAGACCTCTGAGATCATCATGACCCATGATACTTGTGGGTCCCTTCCAGCTCAGGATATTCTCTGATACTGTGATTCATATATGTGATACTGTATTTCAATTTTTGTCCATCAATTCTTGTCCTATTGCTGGGCACTACTTAGAATAGCCTGGCTGCTGCTTTGTTCCCTCTCAGAAGGTATTTATACATTTTGGTAGATCACCCTGAGCCTTGTCTTTCCCGAGATGATCACCCAGTTCTCTCACCCTCTCTCAGAAGAGATATGCTCCAGTCCTTTTACCATCTTAGTGGCCCTTTTGTATCATCCACAGACTTGCTGAGGGTGTACACTTCCCCCATCATCAAAGTCATTGATAAAGATGTTGAACAGTATCAACCCCCTGGGATACACCCCAGCTGTCTTGCCTCTAACTGTTTTGTGCCACTGATCACAATCCTCTGACGCTTCTCTTGTCAAGCACATGCAAAACGCCCATTTTAGAATTCAGATTTCTTTCACTGTAGAATTCAGGAGATTGACCAGCCTCTGATAGGCTCCAATGATACCTACAAATAATAATGAAATAAAATGTGCTGCAAAAGAATTCACACACAGTTGGTATTTATTCTTCTTACAGATTTCTCTTTCAAGTTTATATGATTTTGCAGTTCATCCCAACCTCTGTCATTGCTGCAACAGCCGAGGACTGATGTTGTGGCTGCACACGTGGTAACAAGAAAATTGTGGTCGACAGCTGCCATTCCCTCCTTCCCGTGACACGTGTTTGTAATTACTTTTCACCTTTTAGTCTTTTATGCTCGGCAGATGAATATCTCAGGAAAAGTTAATTTAGTGATTTAATATGGTTAATCAAAGTGTCTGAGCTGTGCTGTGGTTTTGAAAGCTCTCTAGCTGGAGAGTCTCTCAGAAGAGGAGACGGGGCCACCTGCCAGTGACAGATCAGCCAGGGCTGGACAGTGGGGCTGTAGCACTGGGGGAAGCTTGCTGCCAGCCTGGCAAGTGCCCATGCTCTGGCAAATGCTGTCAACTGAGAGATTGTCCCCTTCAGGCAGAGCTCTGCCAGTCCCCTGCCTAAGCAGCCTGCGGCTTTGGGACCGGACTCTGCACCCTGACTGCTGCCTCTGACGGGGTTCGGGGCCGCTGTCTGAGATGGATATTAGAAAATGCTGTTTTTCTCAGGCTTATTTCATCTATGTGGGATGAAGTAAGCAATTTACCACCAATGGGGAGATTGCTGCGTGAAGCTGTTGGTGAATTGCTTAGGCAATACTTTCATGCACTTGAAATTACTTGAAAGCTCTTGGTTTGCACAAATATTTTACACTTAAAACATTCCTATACCACAATTAATGAGATTTTTTTTAAATTTATAGAAAAGGATTATTGCAAACCAACTAACATAAATGTATGGAGGGCCAGAGCACTAGGAGGACTCCCAAATCCCTGCTCCAAGCTGAGACAAATTTCTAAAGTTGTAAGACTTCTTATGT
Source organism: Cnemophilus loriae (assembly GCA_013397755.1). Classification (NCBI taxonomy): domain Eukaryota; kingdom Metazoa; phylum Chordata; class Aves; order Passeriformes; family Corvidae; genus Cnemophilus; species Cnemophilus loriae. Next base: position 1,853,085 of record VZTF01003267.1, read on the forward strand.
AGATAAGAATGTTTGGCTGCGGCAGCTACTGCGACAAGGGGTAGCTGATAGACCTGTCTATGCCCATTAGGCTTCTGTGAGTTGTCAGGTTGTGCTTGAGCTCCTAATGACTCTAAGTCAGAGTGGCAGAATGTAGGTTCCCTTCTCCTTTCATTTAGCTGGCTTTAGCAGACTAGTGGCATATTTTTCAATATATGAATTTTAAAACATAAATTATATTAATATTCTACAGTATTAAGATTCAAACTTGATTGAGTTTAGACCTAAATGAATCTTATTTACAGTCCAATGCTGTTGTATAAATTTATTCATACAAAATGTAAATTGTGTGATTAAATAAACCTGAGCATTTTATCAAAATTACATCAACTCTTAGATACGTACCAATCCTTTTATTATTAAAAAAGAAGTTAATTTCTTAATGTTTTTCCAGCTAGAAAGGATTATTATGTTTTTATAGACATATTTAAAAATATCTGCAAAAATGTAAACAGTATTTCTTTGTCTCTCTGCAAACTTTTAAAGGTAATCATACTGCAGAAAATAAGCAATGATGAAGTTGTTTGGAATGATTGAGGGTAACATAGTGACGGATATTATAAAACCGGTACTCGCTGTGGTTAATTAATTCTTGGTGCAAAATTGTGCTGTTGGATTAAGGTTTTCTGCAAACTGAAGCAGCTGGAGAGTTCCCTGTGTTTGGGGAAGGTAACAGGTTTCCTTGAACCACTGCAACCTGAATTGCATCTTCAAAGCCAGTGGAGCTTGTGTTTGGTTTGTTATGAAGTATTTCTGTTGGGGGAAAAAGGGGTCTTTCAAGCCACCTAAATGCAATAACTAAAGTAAAACTTTTGCTTGTTCTTATAAGCCAAAGAGTTGGAATAGGTGCCCTCGTGTTGAGTAGCTCTTCATTTTATGACTCATACTAAGAAGATGCTTTAAAAATGCAGATGTATGCGACAGATTGATGTGCACAGGCTTTCGGTTCAGAAATGCGTATGTGGAAGACACATGTACTTACACAGTTTTTGCTACAATCTGTCAAAAACAAAGTCAGTTGAGGACTTCCTTTTCTGATCAGTGGACTGTGATTAAGTGTACTGTGGCCATGATGCATCTCGACACACAAGTGACTTTGTTGGACAGATGCTGTATGACCTCAGGCATTCGAGTTAGCTAAATAGTCTAGGTTTGGGGAGGGGAGATTTGGTAATTTTTGTTTTTAAAGCTTAGGCAAGAGTTAAGGTAAATCTAAGGGCTAACTGTTGTTTCAGTTGCAGTAGGTGTATTTCAGAATAGGTCCTCATGAAATAGCATGTTAGGGAGGAAACAATGAAAAAATCCAGCAAAGAAAAGTCCTTTTGGCAAAAAAATACACTCAGCTTGTGAAACAAACGGAATTTGTGTGGTAAGCTCTGTTCAGAACCTTAGCATTCAGCAGCAGAGTTTTCAGGCTACATATGAAAAGTAATAATGGTTATTATTAAAATCAGCTAAATTTACTTGTTTTAAAAAAAAAAAAAGATTGAACTAGCCTTGCAAAATAGTCCTCTTCCACCATCTTAGCTGAATGCAGTTTTTATGGAGGTGAGGCAAAGAACTTTTGTGTTACATCTGTAAGATTACATAGCGTTTTTGGATGAGTTGTGCATGTAGGTGAATGGTTTTGTTTTTATGGGAAGGCTCCATCAGTAAATATCTTTTAAAAACCTCACCTCTATTAATATTCATATAACCAATCCATTCTGCTGAGTAAAAGGTCCTTAAGTTGCCATAAACAAGTGTGTCTTTTCATGTCCGAAGACCTGGTGGAGTCTTGAAACAACTTCATGACACAATAGGATGACAGATTGCAACAGTGAAGCACCTGCTTTCATAAAACTCTTTTAACTGGGTGAGAAAATGGCTCTAATACTGTAATTGCCTTTGAATCTATTTTTCAGTTTTTGTGAACAGAATATTAGCCCTCATACCGTAGTGGTAAACCTTTTTTTTTTGTTGTTGTTGATGAGAAATACTAGTTTTCCACTCAAAATCTGCCAGAATGCTGTGGAATATGGCTGTGTTGCCTAAATGTATTAGACTTCCCTTTGAGAGGTACTGAACAAAAGAAATGTCTGCTTCATGGAGACGTGCAGGATATGTAATCTTCTTATATACCGTATGCATTAGAATGATGAATGGAGTGGACATAAAGATGCAACTAACTCTGACTAGTCCACACACCCATTTTACCATAAATTCATTGTTGACCCCTTTGCTATTGCCCGTACCTGTGTTGTTATCCCTTCGCTGCTAGAATGAACCTAGCGTTTTCTCTCTTGCACAACTCTAAACCTCGACTTTCAATATTGCAAATAATTAAAGACCATTTAAATAAAAGTATAGAGAATTAAATACTAGTTTTGCATATAAAGTGGGCTTAATGTTCTAGGTGTGATTCCAGATCACTCTTTTAGACTGTTAACTTTACATTCATATTTAACAAATGACATTATTCAGTTTCATGGGGTCACTGTGTCAAAATGTCTGTGTTAGAACTTTAATTTATTTCCAAAGGTTCTTTGGGCAGATAGGAGTGGTGTGTTAAAATGATTTAGCATCTCCACTTCCCCATGTGGATTTCAAGGCTTTGAATGTAGTCTGTGATGTAAATTTTGAGTTTAGGTGGATTCAGCTGCTCTGTAGTGGCAGACTGAATGCGTGGGACCCATATTCCAAATATGTGAGGCTGATTCTCTTCTTAAATATTGATGATGCCTCTAATCCTATCTCCTGATCAAAGTGACAATTTATCCACCTCTCTCCTGTTAGCATTAATAGAATACATGCAAGTGTGGCCAAATTCTGCTTTGTTAGCACCCCATCTTGGAAAGCCTGATGGACTTTTATCAGATCAGCAATTATTGGGTATAGACAAGAGATGCCAGTCTGGGAGTGTGATAGTTGAGGAGTTAGAGAAAGTTTTTTTGAAGCTGTCAGCCAACTTCATTGGATCATAGGCTATTTTTTACTGCAAAATTTATTTTGCTGTTCTTTAAATTAATTCACGTGTATCAGTGATGATCTTTGCTGTGGGACTGCTGACTTTGTATTACGACATAGTCAGGTGCTGAGTGTAAATTTCACTGACTGACTGAAAGTGCAGAGGAAATGAGTGGGTAATGAGAGCAGAGCAGCCAGTTCTTTAATTGAATTAAAAGCTGGGTGACACCAATGCAGACACCTGTCCAATTACAGACAGGCCAAGGTGTTTACCATTGCTGTACAAGCGATTTGAAGATGACAGAAATCTTTCCGCCCACAGATTAACATAATGAAGGAGAACAGATTACAGTGGATGCTGGCCAAACAGATAGGATGGCAGCTGAGAAAAAAGTAGTTTGCTGAAGTATGTAAATAAAATCTGTGCACTTTCTATTTCCTACCTATGCACATCTGTTTCTTTGTTGAAAAAAATAGTGCAAGAATACACGTGAAGTAAAAACATTAATTAGGAAATGAAAAAAATATTTTTTAAGTTATTGCCTTTGCTGAATGAATTTTTTAACATAGACCTCCTGTAGCAAAAGGGTTTATTTGTTTGCTTTTTTTTTTTTCCATGCAAATTTTCTCAGCCTTTCACAAACTTACCTATGCAATGGGAAGTCTGTTGTGCTACAGGTGCTTCGTATAAAACCTTCCTACTTTGTCAAAAGTAAACCAAACAGCCCAATCCAAACCTTCTACACATCCTGGCATCTTTTTGGATATGTCTGATATTCTGCAGCTCTCAGTGCCTGAAGCCATTGGTAACCCTACAGAATGTCTTCCATGAGTAAATGCAAGGAGCATCAATTCGCTGCTTCAGAAGAAACAAATGCTACAAGTGCTAAATGTACAAATCAAACTAAATTGCTTCCTAAAGCACAGCAGAATGAATAGAGAGATGGCATATATATAATGCCATGCTCCTGTTGACCAGGAACTTGCAAATGTCACAGTTAGAGTATTTGGTTCCTGCTTGTGTTTATTTGTGGAGGTAATTCCCAAAGCACCTTTTATAGTTTCCTGTTTTTAACCCTCTATGATCTGGAAATAAGTGTCTTGTGCAAAAAGGGTGGTGTTTTGACTAATGGAATTTCTGTGATGAAGCATTTAGTGTAGATTCCAATACTTCCAATACTTTACAGGCATAGTAATGCCTGAAGGGGGGACATACAAGAAAGCTCAAAAGGGACTTCTTACAAGGGCATGTAGTGAAAAGACAAGGGATAATGGCTTTAATCTGAAAGAGGTTAGGTTTAGATTAGATATTGGGAAGACAGTTTTTACTGTGGGCATGGTGAGGCACTGGAACAGGCTGCCCAGGGAAGCTGTGGAGATGCCCCATCTCTGAAAGTGTTCAAGGCCAGGCTGGATGGGGCTCTGAGCAACCTGATCTGGTGGAAGGTGTCCCTGCCCATGGCAGAGGGGTTGGAACCAGATGATCTTTAAGGTCCCTTTCAACCCAGACCATTCTATGGAAACATTATTTCCTATTTTCTGTCTTTTTGATGGCTCTTGAAAATATTTTCCTTCCATCACAGGGAGATTACAGGGACATTTCTTTGGTGGTGACTGGCACAGCATTCTTTTTCTTCCTGTCACACTTACACTGGATGTCAGCACAGCTCTCCACTGTTACCTGGGGATTTGCAAAATCAAAACTGTAACCAGAGCAAGCAGATGCTGGTCAACTGATTTTAGTTTAACACTACTCTGAAGTAAAGGTGATTACTTCTGGATATCTCTCCATTTGTATGAGTAGAAGTGCACCCCAGAGAATTCCAATAGAAAGATCATTGCTGCGCCAACCTTTGAAGTTTTTTGACTGATTGCAAGAAAAGGCATAAATGTTACTAATTCAGTGAAAGCTAATCTCATATTTTCCATGTGAACACACCTGTTACTAAACACGATAAAAACATGTACAGACTGATGGTTCTACTCAGAAAATAATACATTTGTGCTGTAGCTGTTAATTTCCAACATCAAATTCTGCTTGCGCTTTTTGTGATTGTAAAGGGCTTATGTGGGAAAAAAATATTTTTTTAATGAAACACAGTTATGTTGCATTCTGTTAGTGTAGCATCCCAGTGAAGAGCAATAATAAGGACTAATTTTGTCTACCTGTTTGTGTACATGTAACGCTGAGGTGATTTTCTTGTACTATGGGACAATTGGCCAGAAGTTACGGTTCTTTGATGTGCCGTTGTTTTTTAAGCTGATTTGCAAAATCCCATTGTTGGACAGTTTTGAAATAACATAGTTTGCTATAAATTTTATTTTTTTTAATAAAACACTACATTGATTTTGCTAGAGCTGTGACAGTCGTGGTGAGAACATGGTTTGAAATAAAACTTGGCATGAATAGGCCTTCTTTTAATTACTTTTGTATTTAGATTCTATATTACTTTTTTGTTGGACCTACTTTGAAATGGGAACTGCTGATGTTTCTAAAAATGACTCTGAACTAAATTTTTCCACTGTAATCCTTCTGTATATGATAGTTCAAAATGTTGCAAAACTTCCTGAAGTGGTAAGCAGTGATTTGTTGTATTTTTTATAAGAAGGAGCTGATTGTTATGTGAGAATTTAGTAATGTCTCTTCACTAACCTAAGCAGGACCTGAAATAGAATGAGGGTCTGGATCTTTTCTTCTTGTAAGCCCTTGGGTGCTGTGTCACCTGAATCATGTTACTGTAGTAGTATAGCAAATGTATGGTCTATATGCTGCTACTGCATGGAAGACAAGTGGGATATTTCATAAAAAAAGAGATTTCTGTTTGTGGATGAATAGGGACATCGTTGGAGAGGAGGCATTAAAAAAGACTTGTTCGAGGAGACAGTGAAAATTCCTTGGTATAACAAAATGAATAACTGAAAAAACTGAGACAGGGATTAAGAGAAAAACTTCATTGTCATTGTTACATTAAAATATACACCTCAGTTTTGAAGTAGTATCTGTTTCAGTGAGCATAACTAAAGAAACACAGTCTTTAATACTAAAAATGGAATAAAATATCATTTGCTCTGAAATTATTTTGTAAAATTTAAGTCATGGATAATAGGAATGAAACCTTAAATAATTATTCTTTTCCACCTGTAACAGTGGGAGCCCGTAACAGAAAAGTTTATTTTCCCTCTGCGTGTGCCTGCGCGTAATGAGTCCATACACTGTACCTGCATAACACCTTGCTTTCTTGTGTTGCAGGCGTATTGACGGGCTTGCATCCCTTCACAAACTATGCTGTAACCCTAACTGCTTGCACTTTGGCTGGCTGTACTGAGAGCTTGCATGCATTGAACATCTCCACTCCACAAGAAGGTAAAGTAATTTCAAAGGTCTTGACTTCCACATTTCAGTCATGAATAATAAAACAGGAGAAGAGCTAAACGCTGCAAAGCCATTTGCTGGAAAACCCCAACCTAATTTGATGACAAAGTGCATTGCCAGACCATAATTGCTCCATTTTTTGGGGGGTGCGAAAATGAATCAAACTCCATACCCTTTAATGACATGCATCTTTAATAGCTGTAATGCAGATTAATGGGCTTTTTAATTGCTGTTACATTGTTCATGCAAGAGCCTTGTCATTAATATGAAGCATCTGAAAGATTAATGAAAGCTTCCTCATTTTACTATGGCTCAGAAGTAAATCTAGAGACAGTCTGACTAAAAAGAATTGATTGTATGGCACAGTATGAAATTGAGAATCAAACGGTTGATTTCCATGGTTTCTTTTAACCACTAAACACCAGCAATAGGCAACAATTATTTCAGTGTGATGAAACTGCCAAATGCCAATTGAGTTATTTATTAATTGCTGTTCAGATTTTCCCTTTTTTTCCTGAACAATTTTACATGTTGTTGTGCTCAAACTTAAAGGTTGTGAGTGTAAATTGATGTTTACTTGCTTACATTAAGAACTAGGGCACAAAGTAAAAAAAAACGCATTCAGTTCTGACTTTGGAGTCTAGGCTGATATGTACATGAATTACAAGAACAAATGCCTCAAAAATATCAGTGACATATCTAACTTCATTCTCAATTAAACATAAAGTTCACATCTCCCGATTCTGTCATCCTAAAGTCATATTAATCCAGTTAAAATAATCAGTTGCTCCAAATCTACACCAGTAGAATCATGAAGACTTTGACATGTATTTATCGGACAGTAGTTAATCTTCCATGATGCAAAGTAGTTTTCAAAATTCCCTCCCTCCCACAGTTCTTTGTTTTATCTTCTCATGTAAACTAGGTTGTAATACAGTACCAATAAAGAAAATAAAATTTTGGCATGCAGTCATGTGAATTATAGCCATAATAATTAAAAGGATGCTGAAGTGTTGAACTGCTGCCAAAGCAGGTTGTTGTGCAAGGTGTTGTCTTGATGAGGACAGTGCTGAAGATAGCAGTCTAACACTGCTAGAACAGAGTTTTGGCGTGACCATGTTAGTAACTGCCAGCAGCACCAATCGAATCAAAATCCAATTACTGCCTCTTGGATGTTCAAGATAAACTGACTGAGGTTGTCCGGTGGCATTCTGCATGAAAGGGTGCAGCCTCTGACAGACAAATAGTTAATGGACCCTGTGATATCACCGTGAAACACGTTATTTCAATATTTGTGTATTTCTTTCTTATGTGAAATAGTAATTAAAATAAATTGTTTATGTCTTATTTTCTCAGCTTAGTGAACAAAGCAGAAATCCTTACCTGTCATAATGGAATGGTTTAGGCAAGAGTAGATTTTTGTTTGTTTTTTTTTTTTTCCCAGAGATTGAATAAAGCCATGGGGAACATGTGTTTTATCCCTCAGAAGAATTGAACAAAAAGTCAATGTGTGGAATTTCTATTTTTGGACGCTCTTGTTGCATGGTCTTAGTAAAAATAAATTGGTGATACAGAAGACAGACACCACATCACACCCTCCAGCTATCCCTGTTTCCCTATTGAAACATTCATTACTTTATATTGTTTTCACATTGCCAGGCACTGCTAGTTATTGTTTTAAATTGCTGGCACAGAGCTTGTAAATTACAAGATATTTCTCCCAGACTAAGGCCTCAGCTCTGCTCCTGTTGAGATATTCTCTGGGATTCCTTGTGCTTCTAATGTATAACTCATTGGAACAGTGAAAGAACTCGACTCTTAAATTATTATCCATTGCCAACTTCCAGTATATTATATACATAAAATCTGCATTAAACAAACATTACTAAGTGTATTGAATTATGAAAAGTTTGAAATAAGGGGTAGTGCCCAAGGGCACATCACCTGCATTGGTGATTAGTATGATCACTTTGTAGTTAGGAATAACACCATCGAAGAAGAGAAAATAATTTGTACTGAAAAAAAGGACTGCACTAAAATTCTGTACCCCTCACCTTGATCAGTGTTATCAAGCTGAAAAGATAAAATTATAGAAGCATGATTGCTCTCCTAAAAGCAAAGAGTATATTGCCATCTTTCATAGAAGTTTCTGTTTGGCTAGAAATCCTCACATAATATAGGAGACTTCTCAAAATTCTGGTATGTTGCAGACATAAAATCTCTTCTGTAATTTTAGCTTTACCAAAAATCATTCTGGTGGTAGCTTCTCATTGAAATTCTGTATAATTTGTGGAAAGACAATATAGTATAACATTATACATTTTTTCAACAGCCCCTGAAGATGTGCAATCACCCACAGCAATATCCTTTCCCACATTCCTGCTGATGAGTTGGAGTCCACCCAAAACACCGAATGGTATTATTACACAATATACTTTGTATATGAATGGGATACCAATTTACTCTGGAAATGAAACTAAATATGTTGTAAAAGGTGAGTTCTCTGCTAGGTAGCATGTCAGATGGATATCTCATAGTTGCTATGAATAATTGTATGATTGACCCCTTCTTATTTCAGAGGAAAGAAAAATAATTCTAGAATTGGTTGCATGCACTTTAAACCCTACTGGGTTTAATATTTTAAAACATCTTACTCTTTGTTGGGACTCATAAAGGTTAACACCATCATAGATGGTGTAGCTAAATCTTGTGCCTCTTTCACAGGATCTGAGTCATCATTTTGGTGGTTTTATAACATTTTGATCTCATACCATCCAGCTCTCAAAGCAAGTAAACTGCAAACTGTTGAAGACGTTATGTATAGGTTTAGTAGTTTTTCTTACTGCCTTCCTTAAATATTCTTGGTTAGAGAGATACCACATTGCTTACCTGAATAGCCTCTGTTTAATTCATTTATTAAAAGTATAAACTAATAATCTGTTTTCTTCTGATAATAGTTGTGCCATGTGCCAATAGCCAAATTATATCAGTACTCTTAAACTATCACAGTGAAGTTAAGTGCCTGTTATTTGGCAATACAGTGAAGCATGGTAATCTGACTTTTGATTTTAATGTAATTGCTGTAGTTTAATGATTATCCTAATTACTTGTTCAGACATTATGCAATAATGTCTCAACAAAAATAATAATAATAAAAAACCCAACAAAAAACAAACAAACAAAAAAACCAACCGAAGAAACCCAAAAAGAAAATATGGAGCTAGAAGTGTCATGCCACAGTGTAAGCACTATTGTGGACCCATCAGGATTTGTCTATGTTAGTATGTAGAAGTGAAAATAAAGCATTTCATATTGGACAGCTCGGGGGAAAAAGGGTACCAAGACCCTACTTTCTTTTGAATGTAAGGCCTTAAAATTCAAAGCCATTTCTGCATCTTGAGTCAGTATAAAACATATTTAAAAATTCATATAGTTCAAATTTCTTTGCCTTGCACAGGCCATAAGGTACTGGTGTGGTGGGTCAGTTTTGACACTGAAAAATGAATCCAGTTAGAGAACCTCCTGAAGGCTGTTGATGATCGCTATAATAAATAGTGCACACTTTAAGTCAAACTTTTTCATTCTGTATTCAAAGGTAATGGATTTTTCGTAACCATAGTAACCTTAGTGTATTTCTGGATAAATACATGAGGTATATACATTCTGGTTTTATTTTTGAATATAAACTACCACATTATGTATTACTAATAATATGAAAAATAGGATATAGGTTAGCATAATGACAGCTCAAACTAGTGTGCATTTTTCTCCTGCAAAAAATAAATATTTATCAAAAGTGTAGGTTCAATTAATTTCTCCCCCATCTCCCCAGTTTCTGGTAGTCTTGCAGTGCCATTTATCTTTTTTTGCAGGATTTCCATTAATCTCTCATTGCCATATCATAGCACTGTTCTTAAAATTTTTGAAGTGCAAATAGTTGTGCTTCCAATCTTACTAAAATCATTACTGAATGTTCATCATAGGTGGTTTTACCAAAATGTTCATCTGCAATCTGGTTATAAATGAGCAAGTGATGTAAAACATTTGAGGAAATGTTCACCATAATATATTTGCTTGGTTGGTTTAGATTCTTGTCTGATTGCAGTCTGAATAATAGCCAAAATGAATGCTTATTGATAGAAATTGTGGTCAAGTAACTTTTGTAATTCTTCTTTGAAAAATATAGAAAAACATAAGGATTCTACCCTTAAATCTTGAGTGATACATTCAGCTGAAGTAGTCAGATGAAATCTCGTCTTGTTCATAAATTTCCTAGAGAAGCTCGTTGCTTTTATGTAGAAATTATTTATTGATATTTTACTAGAAAATTTTATAATTTTGGTCCTACTGAGCATTTAATGACTTTGATTTCAATTAATTTTTAAGCAGACATGTATCTAAAGAAAACAGAAAATCTTAACTTATTCAAAAGAGAAGGCTGGTGGATCAGATCATGTTACCATATGCTGTACATTACAAGAGCCACCCTTGCCTACCATTATGTCCGTGGTGTGGAGATCAGTCTGTTTACTTTGGATCCATTTTATGTAGCTGCCAGTTTCTCCCTCTGCCTGAGGGAGAAGTGGCAACATGAGCCAGCAGGCTGGGATTTGGGTCACTAGAAATCCCAGTCCTTGTGAGTCAGGTTTATTCGAGATCTTGCTTAGATCTGTAAATATCTTTAATTTGACCTGTTTTTGTTTCCTTTCAGAGCCCAAGATTTTCCACTTTGTAGGCTAGATTTAAAAGAGGTATAACGTGATCTTTTTTTTTTTTTTTTCCCCCCAAGGGCTACGGTTTTATGGTGAAAAGTTGCAGCTTTTGGCTTTGGAGTATTATGTTGTACACGTCTTGGCTTTTTCTGTATAATTATCCTTTTGTTTTTAGCATTTATACTGGTGATGTTTGTGACTTATTGCCACAACATAATATACTATTGACCCTAAACAGAGAGACAGAGTTCATTGCCTCTGAGGTCTGCTTCCTGTTTACTCACCAAAATTATTTTCCTAATTTAGTAACTATATGACTTAGTTCCTGGCCAGTAGTTGATACCAGAAAGTCAAAGATTCTTTCTGTGTTTTTGAAGTGCTGTATCTATTGAAATGTGGTGATTTTCTAAACCTTTCTTTTTAAGAAGACATAAATTCTATTTAAAAATTAGTAGTTCACTGACTTTCATTTCAGGCCATGGAAAGTGCAGTCAGTTTAGGTCCATACTAATTAATCCATAACTTGAGGAGGCATGTGTTTTCTCCACACCATAATGGCAAATATATTGTTAGTTTATTTTCTGATCTTGACAGTTGTTGGGGCTTGAAATACTCATTGATTTTCATGGAAATTCAAGTGTTTGTTTCCTCTAGGGGTTGAGCTGTAATTAAAAAGGAAACCCTTTAAAAGCACATATGGCAAATGTACACTTTACCACATTGAAAAAGGAGACCCATTAGGCATCCATCATCCATTAGTGCCTTTAAATATTTCCCCCATATTGACGAATTTGGTTTCTGTGTTGTGAGTAACAAAACACTGAAATGAAGCCAGCCCCTCTACCGCAACACCTGTATTAACTGTCTGCCTGTGATTTTTCTGCCTCCCACCTTTGTGCATTTGTTTTATGTGGTGTATGTTCTACTTCCTCATGCAATCTGGGTTGTGTTTCGTGTCCTATATTCCAGTGAAAGTGTAATCTCTCCAAGGGATGAGCCTGGAGGAAATAGTCCCAGATCCCAGGTTGAACTTCAGCTGTGTGAATCCATGTCCTTGTATTTATGCTTTCAGTTCCTCTGTGTGTGAGTGCAGAAGCTCCTGTGGCCAAGACCAACATCTGCAGCTCAGGAGAGTAGTTGCAATAGGGTTCTGCTCCCCAAACCTTCAGACCTTACTGTTCTGTAGATGACTAGCAGCTGTGAGGAGTTGGAGGAGCTTGTACAGTTATCTTCAGAGCTCTTAACATGTTGATCTTAAAAAGGCTTTTGATTTTAGGAAGATTTGAGCTGGTTTTCCTTGGGAACAGGAAAATACTCTTCTCATCCAAACACTCGGGGACAAAACTGAAGTTTCTACTTTGAAACATGGAGAATTCTTAATGTAATTATTTTAAAGATATTTTTAAATTTATGCAAGGTATCCCTTCTTGTCTTCTCTTTTGTTTAAATTAGTCTCAGAAATTTTCTACCTGCCTTAGATGAAAGGGGCAACAGAGTGGGTTTTATCCTGAAAAGTACTAGACTGCAGTGGCCTGAGCTGGTGGTGCCAATACCACCAGCAGAAAGGTGGTCTAATAAATGCAGAATGTTATAGAATAAGCAGACATGATCAGATGTGACCCATGTGCCCAGTTTTTTTTGTGAGAAACCTTACTGATGTGAAGAAACTTCAGAAAAAAGGTTAGAGCAAAATATTCCTGTATTCTTAGAAGCTGAGCATTTGATGGACTGAGAAATGGTGTTCATTGTCTAACATGTTTACAAAGGGAAATGAATTTGTAGATACTTCAGAAAACAAAACAAGACCAAAAAGTATGAATCTGTCTTTGAGCTTGGCACTGGGGATGTATGTCTGCGTTTTCTGCAGCACTAGGTACTTGACAATGTTAACAAATTGTGTTCATATAATTTTCCTAGCAGAATCTAATGGTTCTCATCATGAATCTTTTAAAGGAAGATATTCTTATTAAGACTCAGCTGTATGAAACTTATTTTTCTCTGCCAGCCTGAAAGAAGTGTTTCCAGTTTTTCAGGAAAGAGATTGTGTCAGCTATGTTACAAGGGCAGATCCTCAACTGAGTTAAACGAGTATAGAGTTATCCTAAATTGCATGTCCAAGAGTTTATAAAAAAATGTGACAAGAGTACTTTGTACCAGGTTTCTCGGCAAAATATTAAGGAAAGCCTTGGAAAAGGTGAGAAAGAGCTCTCTTCACATTTTTTTTTCTAAGAGCATGAACTAAGCTTTAGCTTATTCAAATTGTTATTTGACCTGAGTGTGGAAAGGCTGATCCTACAAAACCAGGTTAGAATGGGAGCCGTGTTTTTCTGTGAGGAAGAGACAGATGTTTGACATCTGTTCAATCAGGGCTTAACATATCTGAACTTAAAAAATGGGAGAAGCCCAAATTAGTACCTGTATTTTTCATGTTGCTCTAAACCAGTAGCGATTACAGTACACATCATGCACAGCCATGTGCAATGACTACATTTTACAGAAAAATTGGCAAAATTTTTGGTCCTTTATACCTCATGAATACTACTGCTTTTTTAAAGTGAGAGTTCATGATAATAAAAGCGGAATCCATCATAATATCAGCATTGCACTGATTGCCAAATGAAACAATTTGAGCAAGAAAATCCACAGAATTGTATGTAGAAGATAATTGCAGTAAGATAATTGCAAGAAGCTGAACCACTGAGAAGAAAATCCTTATTATCTTATGTCTAAGGTGTTGCTCTTGTGGTTACTTTTTGTAGTTTTTACTATAGCCATGTTTAAGAACAACAATTTCCAACCCTAAGGATTTGCATTCCTTTGTTTTAGGTCCTGCTCAAAGATGACAGGCAGCTTTTGCCTTAGAGGACAAACAATAGAAAAAGTCTGTAGTCCTCTGGTATAAGTTTATTTCCCATCTTCCAGGTGGCAGTGAAATACTTATAAATACCAAATGTGCTCAGTCTATTCTTTCACTATAAGTTTTGGAAAGAGTTGTTTGCTATCAAATACAATGTCAGTGCTAGATTTATATATATTATGGCCCTGAATGTCACAATTCCTCATTTTTTTGTGAAGCAGAGACTTCTTTAACACCATGGTGAGCAATAAAAGTTAGTCTTCACTTCTTTGCAGTTGGAGTTGGTTATCTTGGAAACATCTTGCACATGACCCAATGAGACATGGCCTTGTGTCTCACCCTTATTTTAGGGTCTTGCACTACTGCGCAACAGTGCCAGGCCAACCCGTTATGTTTGGTTTAGCAATGTATCCAGCTGGTAAGTCATACAGGATGGCTCACCAAGAATGCCTGCTGCTCCAGGCTTTATTCTGGCCCTGGTGTGCATTTAAGTGAACATCTAGAGGTGCACCTGGCACTAGAGGGCAGGGTACACCAGGCTTACAGGAGAAGCTGCCTTCTTCTAAAAGTTCTAGGTGTGTAAGAAGGCACATTTGATACACCTGGAGTGGTAACACTGACATTGCTGGTGACCGGTGCTATCGTAATTAATTCCACAGACCCAGAATGCAGATTCAGCAGGCACAAAACCGAAGGGCAAACGGGCTGTCTGAGCCTGGCGTTCTGGTATTTCAAATTCAGACAGAAAGATCTGGTGCACTCATTGGACTTAATAATACACATCTGGGGAATTTAGAGGAGAGGGGGGCAGGGGAAGGGTAAAAGCATTATGTTTATTTGTAGCAGCTCTGTTGTATCATTTTCTATTGCAGTGCATTAGTGCAGTGTTAAATAAAATCTGCTTATTTAAAATCCTTTTAAATAGTGTTTAAATATTTCCTGCTGATACAATCTGCTAAAGTAGTTATCCTTGCTGCAGATTTCAGTTAACCTTGTCGCAGATATTAAGCCTGAAGCTACACAGACTTTTAGGGACCTTGATTATAGAGCAAAACCTAATGGTGTCATTATAAAACCACAGCTGGACAAGCTTCTGGAGTCCTTGTCCTTTGATCAGATTTGGGTAACACAGCAAGCCAGGAGAGAACTCACGCTAACCCTGCTGGAATTGCTCAGCTCTCAGGTTACTTGAGTACCACTTTCTAAAAATTAAAATGCAACACCAATTATAAAATGAGAGTGATTGGGATCTTCCAAGCTTCTCTATGTACCAAAGTGAACTAGAGGAAAATAGCTTCTCCAGAGCTAATAGCTGTAGAACAGGGAGAGTATTTT
Organism: Cnemophilus loriae; assembly: GCA_013397755.1. Taxonomy (NCBI): domain Eukaryota; kingdom Metazoa; phylum Chordata; class Aves; order Passeriformes; family Corvidae; genus Cnemophilus; species Cnemophilus loriae. The sequence goes on from VZTF01003267.1 coordinate 1,868,347, forward strand.
TTCTATCCTTTCCCTTCTGGTGCATAAGGATTATTTTGGCTATGGGCTCTGTTTTCTAAACAAAGAGAAGAAAAGCATTGGTTTCATGGCTTGTCTAAATTCCATGATAAGAAATAAAGCCCCTAAAAAATGTAAAACTCCCAGTTTATTTTGTCCTGGGATATTACTTCGAAATAATTGTCAGAATTAGACATGTCTAAGCTTTTTATTCCGTATGTTCTCCTTCAATATCTAGGTTGGTAAGCAGATTTAAAGGTGCTGAGATTTCTTCAGAAGACAGTGTCTACTGAGAAGGACACATTTAAATCAAGAGTTCATTGAGTTCAATTTGTAAAATGTGAATTCACAGCCTTACAGCCTTTCTTCTTTTTTTTTTTTAATCCATCAGCAGAGCTTACTTCTTAACGTCCACATATAATTGACTTGTAGGTGTTCTGCACTGGCATGTGGATTAGTAGGTCTTCTTCAAGATACCCTCTTTGTAGTTAGGTAGCAAATTCTTATTTTGCTGCTTTTTGAGATCAGGTTGTTGTAATGTTCTGTGTGTGAACCTCTCTTGGGTAAACTGGCCAAATCTTGTCTTCTTTGCTCTTGCATTTTTCTAAAGAGCTAATCTATTTCTCTGCATTTTGTCTTTCATCAGTGAGAGCTTCACATCAAGTGTCATAGTTTGTCTTTGTGAGCTGTTGTCTCATGGTGACCACTGTTTGTTAGTAAACATTACGAGAACTCTTATAATTTACAAGAACTAGGATATGCCTTCTTGGCCATGTTGTGCTCATAGCCTGAAGTACTTTTTGTGGGATCTTATTTTCAGCAGTATGCCTGCTAACTGGGGTTTGCCTGAAGCTAGTAAGGTAAAATGGTGGCTTGCGCTCAGGTTTTAATTTTTCTGGTAAAACGGACACATAAGCTAATTGTTTAAAACAAGATTTTATCCAGTCACACTTTCATTAAGTGCTTTAGAAAGCATCGGAAACTGTGCGAGGTTTTATGTTGAAATTATAAGTAATATATTTATAGATCAAGAAAAACATCTCCACTTTTCTGAAAGATTTTTTTTTGTTTTGCCAGGATCATTCTGAGATGCTTGGTAAATGGTTTATGCTTAGTTTCAAGTAATACTGGACTCAGGTAAATCAAGATATGACACCTCTTGCACAGATGGACTAAGGCCAAACCTGCTGCTTCTGTTTGAATCTCTAGGTATCCATTTATAAGGACACACCTCACTTAGCCATAGCCTGATAGGCTTGGATAGAGTGGGGCAGCCTTCTTGATATTGCCAGCTGCATAATGAAACTTCTCTCTGAGCTTTTACTTATGCCTTGGAAAAGATACTCATAGTTCTCCTTATTAATTTAGGAACATTTGGTCTCCTGAACTACTAAACAGTTGATGTATATTTAATTTGAAATGTGTTCCTCTTTGGCTAGTGCTAGACACAGACCCTTCTCTCTATACCTGGTATATCTCAACATTCCTTTAACAATACTGGAATATTGATAAATGATGACAATGTACAGGCAGGTGATGCCACAGTAGAACTTCTAAATGATTCCCAACTAGGTTTTCTCTTTCCCTTGATTTTGCTAAATCCATGACCGTGAGGGTATTGAGTCATTTACCATTACTGAAATATTTTCAGATTTTTTTTTATTGAAACCTTAGAGAAGCTGTAATGAGACAAATTTTTGGAAACGGGAATCTTTGATTTTTGCATGTGTTTCAGACTTATAATTTCAATAACTCTGAGAAACTTCCTTAGAAATTCAATTTTTAAAATAATTCACCAATTAATCTAAGTCCAGACTTTTCTGAGTATTTTCCATCTTTCACAAGTCTTGTCTTGTGTGTGAACAATAGAAGACTGTGCGTTATCAGGCCATAAAATAGTTGGATGTAAGTCGGATCTCGAAAGTATTTGGTGGTTTCTATGATTGGAGTATTCATGTATTTTCAAAATCTGTTTTGCTATCTTCTTAAGTTATGTGGAAACACATGAAAGGAATGGATCTTGTCCCAAAAACCATGGGAGGCATTCTAGGATACTTCCTCTCCTGTTATCAGTGCCAGAAATCTAACTTAGGCTTCTACACTGATTGCTGAAATTGTTTACATAAAGCTGAATAGCCTTTTTAAGTCAGTACTGAACTCCATCATGCTTTTCACTAGTCTTCCATGGAATATGTCTTTTTATGATGATTTATTTCTGATTGAAGCATTTTACATGGATTGTAGTTGGACTCTGAAAGCTACTGGGGATTTTCCTCTCTTTTTCTCCCTTTCATTTCCATGGTTTTTATTGTATAAATAGAGTAACACATTAAAGTGGTGGGTTACCAGGAAATTAACTAGTGGGAAAAAATATTCAAGTGAACATAAAGCTAAACATTTAAGAAGAACATCAGATTAGTGCGCTTTAAGTAAGGCTTAGACTCGTGGTCTTAAGATGGATAGAAAGGTGGATGATAAACATTGTTATTTCTGTGTGGGCTGCTTTGGACATATCAGGTTCCTTGATTACACAGGTACATTTAAGTCATGTTTACAGTCTGCGTACCTTGATTTCGGTTTTTTTGCATCTCTGGTTACGTTTATGGCTACAAAAGGTTGCTCAGAGGTGACCAGAGAATCTGGATTATTAAGAGATTCTGGGTCCTCATTGCTCACCTATCCAGGATCATTGGCTAGACAGGGGGAATTCACACAAAGGATGCCTAAGTGACATTTTCAGTCTATTCTAGGAGAAATGCTGAAAATTAAGGAAGTTATCAATATGGGATAAGTGGGAAAGTATTCCATGCTGATGCAGTATGTTAGTAGCTTCCTTTGGAAAGCTGAATTTCATAGTAACTTCAACTTTGGAGCTATTTATGATCACTTAATTTTAAAAGTGTTAGTAATTTTTATTCTAATAAAGGAACAAAAATTGAATCCAATCGACGAGAATTTTTAAATATTCTCATGAGCTGGCATGCTAGCCTTTTCATCAGCTCAAAGATAAGTTAGATTAAACATTTCGACTAATGTGTTTTGAATATTTTGAGGTATGACTCTTGGGATTTAATATCATCGTTGCAGTGTCACATAACAATTTTTAAGCTGTTAAATTGTACTGGGAATTAAAGTACATGCACAATTTAAGTCTTTCTTCTATATTTACAGACAGAGAAAAAGAGCGGAGAAAGCTTGTCAAGTAAAACTAAAAACCAATTGAGGTGCGCTGAATAGATAAAAAGATAAATAAGAAACATTACCATAAAAAAGAGGTACAAGTCTTGGCTTAAGTATGGAAAGGAGTTGTGTGGCAGAGATCGAGGCAAAATAAACAACGGTAATTAGAGCTAGAAAATAATTTAAAATATTTGCATGCAGGACAAAGGAAAATCCAGGTGAATAAATAAGTTCAAAACAGCTGAGAGAAATTACAAGGTAATTTCTTCACCAAAGAGCCTGTTCCTAGTGATGTTTCTTTGGGAGGTATGTGAATCAACATTGTAATGCCACAGCCGGAGAACCAAAAACTAGTAAAGCAGCTAGACTGAAATAGATCCTTGTTTCTACACCTTATCACCACATAACAGAGTTTTTGGAGGTAGAACTGCTGTGGGGAAAAGCCATAGTTTTGGCAGAATGTGTGGCCTTCATATGCTATCATAAAAATTGTGGTCAACAACAGGTATTTTCAGGCTTCAGCAGAGAAGCTGAGGATGTGAATGGACATAGAGATTAGTCTGTTCTTCCAGGAGGTCCAACCAGAGGAGCAGTATGTCACATTAACTGTGAATCATAGAATGGCCTGAGTGGGAAGGGACCTTAGAGATCATGTGGTTCCAACCCTGCTGCCATGGACAGGGACACCTTCCACTAGACCAGGATGCTCAGAGCTCCATCCAGCCTGGCCTTGAACACTCCCAGGGATGGGACATCCACAGCTTCTCTGGGCAACCTGTGACAGTGCCTCACCACCCTCACAGTAGAGAACTTCCTCCTAAAAGTCTAATCTAAACCTACTCTCTCTCAGTTTAAACCCATTCCCCCTTGTCACTATGTGCTCTCTTTCTTGTAGGCTCCCTTCAGGTACTGGAAGGCTGCAATTAGGTCACCCTGAAGCCTTCTCTTTTCAGGCTGAACAATATCCATTCTCTCAGCCTTTCCTCATAGAAGAGGTGCTCCATCCCTCTAATCAGCTTGGTGGCCCTGCTTTGGACCTGCTCCAACAGACAGTGCTGGGGAGGCATAGGGAAGTTTCAGTTGCAAGTCCTGCGTTCTCTTAGTTGTGTCCCTGAGTTTTACAAGAAAATTCAGAAAGGTGATTACCAATAACGTAACATAATGTGGGCATATACCCAGAAATCACTACTAACGTAGTGTCAGTTACTCTCCTGCAAGAAAGAAGTAGTGATTATAAAACCTAAACAACTTATCTTGAAAAAAAAAATTAAAATTGTGAAACAGGGGAACTGAACAATGTACTGCGTTCTACACAGACAAGACTGGAGCAGGGAGAGGGGTGGGGTGAAATACGAAAGCCTCTTAAGGGTTTGCCACTTGTGAATTATGCATCTCACTCTCACTAGTAGGCGTAAACGCATAATTCTAATCTGTTCTTATTACTTATTTATAGCAGGCAGTAGAATGTAAATTCTATGCCTCTGTTGTAGAGGCTTAACATGCTGCTTAACGTATGCAGATATTTCAAGGAGCCTACATAGACAACTTTCTGGGCATAACACTCTGTTGCCAATTAAAGGGCATAAACTTCAAACAATAAATTTAGCTAGCTCTCCCCTCCCATTTACAGGAGGAACAGAGACACGATGTAAGAAATAAGGTATAGGATCAACAGATAATAAGAAGAGCATTCATCTTGAAATAAACTACTCTGCATTATTATTATTTATGATAGTTACTGTTGTTAATAAAGTATATGTGGGACAGAGGAAAAGCCTGCAACAACCACTGAATTTATGAGACTGGGGACAGATGCAAGCTCTTCCTTTTATATCGCTGGCACTGATCGATTTGTATTTTTCCCTGATGATGGTTTATGCCATTATAACTGTTTTGTGGCTCCTTACTATTGACTTATGGTTGCAAAGCACTTCACAAATGAGAACAAGCCTCTGGACATTATATCCTAATCTGCACATCCTATAGATATGCCATAATACAGAGCAGCTGACTGCACCACCTGTGATCTGTGCACCCACAAACATGATTTATTCTGGTAATCCCAGTTTAATGCATCACATCAGATTGTGGCAGTTATGTTATCTGATGGCATTACTGACACTACATGCCATAACTGGGTAGTGCAACATGTCAAGTTGAAAAAAACTTTGGGCTTTTCATTTTTTTGCCTTTGTTTCTGTTTGTGTGTGTGTGTTTTGAAAGTAAATATGAAATGAAACAAAACAAAACAAAAACCCAAAACAAAAAAGGAATCCAAATAATTTTGCCCAAGCACATGTTGACCATATTAATGACTCCACACCTTGGGCTGCTTGGCTGCTTGTTCTAGTAAGGAGAGAGAAGAGCAGATAGAAATACAGTATATTTTACTATGCTACTTATTTTGTGGTCAGTGGAAAACTAGCTCAGCTTTTGTAGTCTTGCAGCAGATTTAACTTGCTATAAATTGTCTTGTTTGGGAGCAGTGCTCAGAAGCTCAGTCCTCCCACTATCCTTGTTCCAGCACTACAGTAATGTTTTGGCAAACTCCTTTATCCTCGGACTATAATTCAGGAATACAGAGCTGTTCTGGTCCTAGGAAGGTGATAGTATCTCTTCTACAGAAACACTTAAATCACATGATGGCTTGCCTGGATAGTGAAAGTTATTCTCTAATCATCTCACATGCCTGGGACTATACAAAATGGTGAAAAAAGTTACTCACCATGGATGTAAAATGCAGTTATTGCTAAATAAAACTCGCAACCTATAAATCATTGATTTAATCAACCTGTAGCTGATGGCAGTTCAAAGAGCCCTTGTAATTTTATTGTTTAGGTTCTAATTTCTAGCGTTAATTGTGTTCTCCCAAGCTTCTGCTTATTTGATGAATTTGCTTTTGTTCATTAAGACAATTGTTTTGGCATCAAAATGGTATTTTGTAATTTAGTATGCATATTAAATTCTAGTAAGAAAAATCTACAAATAAAATTGTCAAATTTTTGTCAAAATATTGCTTTTGGAAATTAATTTCTTTGATCCCATCCCTCTTTTTCTTTGCTTGGTGGAAAAACTTATATAAAATTAAATACAGTGTTAAAGAGTTCTAAGTTGTCTCAGATACAAAGAGACAAGTATAGAAATCTTGCAGGAATGTTGTACAGATTTGCAAATTATAGTGATGCTTATCTAAATAATTTTAAAAACAGTATTTTGATACTTAATGTTTCTCCCCTCGAGTTTGATTTGCGAAGATAAACCTGAATCATCTTGTCAGCAGTAGTAGATGTTCCATGATTTTAGGTGGAGTGGGTTTCTCCGAAAATTCCACTTTCTAAATTTATTGCATGTCCTTTTCCCCTCCCTTCTTCCCCTCTCCCCTTCTATTATTGAAAGGGAATTCATGGGAAGAGAGCATCCTAATTGCTTTTCTATGTAGCGCTTACTGTCTTATACCCCTCTATGGTGTGTCTTTGTTTCCTTCTCAGGTTTGCGTAGCCTCTCTTCCTAAGAAAGTGTTTCTAAGTCTGCACTCTCTCACTGCTGTTTTCCAGACAGACTTTATTTCTGCTCTCTGTAATATATGCTGCTCCAGATGAGACTGCACTATTGATTTATATAAAATGGAGAGTAATAGTTGCTGTTGCTTACCGTATATTCATACATAACCACGTCTTACTTGCCACAGCGGCACGTTCGTATGTGTTCCTCAGTGGGTTGTAAAAGTGGCAGCCTGGCACTTCTCTTGACACAATTACCTCAGCACCAAATGTTAGATAGGTCTGAATTTTGTTTCTCCCACTGCAGCAAGATTGCAATTACTTGGGAGTACAGGATGTACTTCTGCTGGGTGAGCCAAAGGGTTCTTGGTCATACTAATGTGAATCCAGAGTAGTTCCATTTTTATAGAAGCAGGTATCTGAGATTCAAATTTGCAATGTATTTGCCTACTGCAAATATATTTTCCAGTTGTGAATATAAAGCTGAAGTAATACAGAGGTAAAATGGTCAAACCACTCTTTTTTTCCTTTTTCACTTTTTGAGCTCAACATTGACTGAGACAGTATGGTTCTTATGATGTATGCTAACAACTGCCCTCTATTTAAGCTGAAATAAGAAATAGAGTGACTGGATTGGAAGCATTCATGAATGGAAATTTTCATTTAAATCTTAAAATCTTCATTCCATATGATATGGAAAGAAATGACAAAGAGGGACATAAAACTAAGATCGTGTTATTGACCACAATTACTTCTCTTCATGTGCCTGGTAAAAATTAATGTGCTTTGTCTTCTTTCTGCTTCCTCCCCCTCTGACCTTCAAACTCACTTTATTTGTCCAGCTTTTATAATTAAAATAAGCTAGGGAGACAGTGAACGGTTTTAATTCTAGTCAGCAAAGAAGTAACTTGGAAGTTCAGCAGGTTCATTTGATGCTGAATGTTTACCCTGACTGACTGGCTCTGTGTCGTTTTGGCAGCAACAGAAGCTTTCAAAAAACCTCCCAAAATGCCTCCATATTTTTCTGGTGGTGACTAATGCTGATGGGTCAGAGGAAAACATGTCAGGGATGTTATGGGAAAGAGGGTTCCAAGGAGCACCGTGATTCTTCTGTGATCAGTGACACAACGTGTCTTTAGAGTCACACAAGCAATGGGGCGCATTAGTTGGTGCTAAAGTCTGAAGAGAAGTTTAAATGTTTTCCTCTAATGTGTCCCTTCTGCTTTTTCTAAAACATGTGGTGTGGGGCACTCCACCGGATTTGAGTTTTCTTCAGCTGAGAAGCTTTGGGATTTCAAGCTAGTGTGTCCTAACTGGAGAGTAAGAACTATCTGGAAAATATTCCCATAATGGCTATCTCAGGGATGTGGGTTTAAAATAAAAGACTAGAATCCTTGCTTTCCAGCTTTTACAGTGAGATAGGAATAATAGGCATAGGAATAAAAAGACGTGTACCTATCTAAGGAAGGTTAAAACTAAAATAGTTTTACTAAAATAAAAAGGAACAATGAAACACATTAATCAGGAATGGATGTTTATGTGGCCTTGTGAATTGGTTGGGGTGAAACCTAACTTTTGAGGGATGAGTTTTGGCTCAAAGAAGTACAAGGGTTTGGGACAGTAAATGGCAGAAAGTTTTTCTGTGCAACAATTAAGGGTGTAAGAGCATAACCAAAAGACACTGTTACTAAATGTGAAGGCAAACAAACTCGATAATCTTTGCTGTTAAAACATAATTATCTTTAAAAGCCTTAGTGTACTTCGGAGCTGTCCGTTTTCCAAAAGTGGAACCATTTTCAGGCATGTAAAATCTTTACTAATTTCTTGAAATCATTGCAAACTGAAATGATGAAAGATCCTTTCGTTTCACATTTGTGCCAGAAGGTTTTTCTTCTTGTATATAACCCTTTTACACAGTCCAATACATAACTGTTATGTTTTCATGCTCCTGTATGTTAAATGGTTTTGTGCTATGCTCTTTATTTCCTGAAATGGGACCTGGAAGTTAATTCTTCTGAAGTGTATCAGTCTCAAAAGGAATGAGGACTTCATAGAATCATAGAATGGCTGGGTTGGAAGGGACCTGCTGTGGACAGGGTCACCTTTCACTAGACCAGGTTGCTTAGAGTTCTGTCCAGCCTGGCCTTTGAGCACTTCAGGGTTGGGGTATCCACAACTTCCCTGGGCAACGTGTTCCAGTGTCTTGCCACCCCCACAGTAAAGATTTTTCTTTCCTTTATAAGTAATTTGGAAAACCAGATATATTTACTGCTGAACAAATAGTTTTCTAAAACACATCAGCGTTTGTTGGCCAGCTGGAAGCCAAGTTATTTTGTCCGTGTGCCATTATGTCAAAGTCTTTTGCTGTTGTTCTTAGACCAGAACAACAGCTTATGGTGCTTCCTGAAAATAGTTATTTGTGATCCTGGGTTTATTTGTTTCTCTTTATTACTTGTGCTTGTTTTTAATGGCTTCACAAAATTCTTAAAAATTTTTCACTCTGCAACATTACAGAATCACATAAGCATTCTTAGTTATTAACTAATATGTTAGAATTTGCTACTGTCGTGGAACATAGCTGTTTTCTTCGTTTAAAAGGCCATTTGCACATGTGAAAGGCCATCCATTGCTAATTTACACAATTAGGTACATGAGCATTTTCTTCATCTTGATTGAGTTGCCTGAAGTACCTAAGGGGTATCATTTGTGACACCTTGTTTTTTCTGAAATATTTTCGAGGAAGTGATGAGTATGGTGTGGGGTTTGCAAATCTATGAAATGATGCAGCATTAGTATAATACCCTTCCAGAGAAAGTTGTACATTAGTGATGGCTCTTTGAGAGTCAATATGATTAAGTGATTGGTGCTTTATAAATAAAGAAAGCAGAATATACTGTACTAAAAGTTAAATATGAGTTGTTGCTTGCTTTCAGGAAATGGTGGAAGGCAGAGAACTGAATGGTGTCTGATGTAGCAAGCCTGATAATGCGATCTTGACACTTGGCATATGAATTAGATGTTTGGGATTTTTTGATGGTGCATAGAAATCAGAAGGGGACATGGTTGTATTTGGTGGTGCAGATTTATGGTCCCAAGGAGTTTATCTTCTAATTAAATATTAAGTTACTATGAGTTACTGTAACAGATTGTGAGAAAGAAGATCAGAGAACAAAGTAAGGATGTGAGTAATGAGTGGAAGTGTTTATACAGTGTACCTACATAAACTACGTGGTGATTGGAATTCTTTGGAAGTTTTTCATTTTTGTACTTTCTCAGCAGGTTTTTGTTGTTGTGCTGCTAACAATCCCTTGCTACAATGTTGCTGTATCATTTTCCTTTGACTACAGCAATGGGATAACTATTGTCTCAATTATTTTCCTGAGAGAAACTGTGTGGGGTTCCTTGCCCAAGCCATGTGAGTGCTCACCAAGACAGGACGTTGCCATCTCTGGTCCTTACAATAGCTGCCTGAAACCAGGGAGAGTGGAAATAGGGTGGAAGAGGGGAACAAGAAGGGTGTGTGGCTCTCTTGCAATAAGCCTGAATATAAAATATTAATGTTACAGATAAATTAAAATATTTTAGCTATTACTACTGTGTTATTTTTGAACTGGGATGTATTCTGACAGCTAAATGGTAAAGCTCGTGTTTTGATAAATCTCTAATTTTGGTTGTTGTTTGGTTGGTTGTTTTTTTTTTTTTTTGTACTGTACTAATAATGTTTTTGTACTCTATTTTAATACCATCTCTCAAATTCCATGCTAAAAGTGGCACTGTAGTGTTCCATATTATCTTTCAGTGACTACCCATTAAATTTGATCAGAGCAGAGTGAGTGTTCTTATTGACCATGCAAACAGGGCCATTCTTTATTCTTTCTGTCTCATGCATTGATTGTTCTCTCAGGACTTATGCAGGTGGTTATTAGAAACTGAAGGGATACCAACAACTATAGTTGGTTAGTGTGGGAGTTCCACACACCCCACATATGTAATAAATGTAGTGGTATGCAAATACCGATTTTAATGATAGTCACTACAGTTCACAAGTCTCTTGCTGACGTGTGAGTTAGAAAATAATTTTGTTTGTGTTGCCTCTGAGGTCAAAGAGATGAAAAGGTGGGTTGATCATTCCTCTCTCCCTGCTCCACCTTTTTCTTTGGGGAAAGGAAGTAATGGGTTCAAAACAGATGTGGAGTTTTATTTTAGTTTCTTTCCTTTGTTCTGTTTTTGGCTCAAAAAATGCAGAATTATTTTTCTGTCTACCTTCTACTTTAATAGGATGACTTGAGGGAATCTTGTACCCTCAAAAAAGGATCTTTTTCTTTGTCCTTTCGTGCTTTTTGCTCTTCTGAGTCTAGGAATGAGAGCAAGACCAAATCCTGAATTTAGGGGTCTTTTTTTCACTAGTGAAGTTCTATAATTTCTACATTTAGCTTTTTATTGGTAAGAAATAAGTGGTTTCAGTGAGTAGTTATTGGAATATTGAAATAAAAAAGATTTGATCTTTAAATTAACTCAGGGAACTGGAATTGTGGAACAGATTGGAATATAACCTGATCAAGCAAATTTTTAAGAAAAAAAATTCAGGTTTTGCTGTAGGTTTAAAAGTAGTAATTGTGTCCTTACTGGGTTTGTCTTGTAAATTGAGATCAATGAAATTCATCCAGCAACAACATGAAATCAATTGTAAAATAACATATAATTCACACCCTATATTGTAAATTATAGTTTGTTTGACATTAATCACTGAATTTTCCATGCACTGGGGTGCGTTTTCTTGTAACATGTTTCCACATAATGCTTGTGGATTCGTTTCTACTGTGTTTGAGAGCGATCTGTTTTTCATGTCCACAATTGCCTACATTTGATCTTATGCAAATCATGCAATCAAGCAAATGGAAAGCAAGGCATTGTTGCTAGAGGACCTTGACAAACAGTGGCTTTGTAGTTTTAAGAACCTCCTCCCTCTTTCAAATTCATGTTTGTATCTGTAGCTGTTTGAATCCAGTGATCCGTTATGAAACACTTTGAACTTTATATAGGAAAATATCTGCCAAATTAGACTGTGATGAATAATTGTATTGATTATGATGTAATATGATTTCTGTTATTCAGTTTGTCCATTTCTGCTTCTAACCTCTTAGAAATACTGCCTACCCTATATTTGCTGGCTCATCCAAACCTTGAAGTCTGTGGAGAGATTTTAGTGATGGCAAAGCTCCTACCTTCAATGACATTGCTAAGCCTTGAATTTCTTTGTTTTCTTCTCCTGCTTACACAAACATAATTTTTCTTTTTAGCCTTTATCCCATCTAAATCTTTGAGATTCCATTGAAACTTTCTATTTAGTAGTCAAAATACTTTGGTGTTAGTAAATTAAAACGAGGAATAAAGATTTTCTTTGATTCTGGTGACATGTTGCTTTTTTAACATATTTTATATTTCAACTATTTTTTAAACTCTTCTATCCTTCCCTCCCCTTTCAGTATGTTCATCAGCTGATCTTAAATGGTCTCTGTGCTCATATGTGCTATGTTTCCATCCTTTGCTATTCCTGTTTTTTAAAAACTTTACATGTTTCCCTGTCTTGTCTTTTTCCTTTCTTGCTCCTGAGACACACAAGATAACGTACAGACAATTGGTTTTTTCAGGGAGGGAAATAAAACAGTTCTGCATCTTCCATTCTCTTAATCCTTGATAAAATTCTTCCCTCTTTAAATTACACAAGGTATTTCCACAAACCTATGCCTGTCAGTAGTCTCATCAGCTACATCAAATCAGGGTTTCAGTACAAGCTACCTTTTTGAAAAAATAGTAGTTCCAGATGTGGAATTTTCCTTAAAGGAGAGAAAAATACCCCACACCGAAAAGGAAAAGAGTAATCCACCGTAAACAAATGGAAAAGGAGAAATCAACTTTTTCTTTTAGCTTCCTTGGGGTTATATTCACTCTTCTAAGTGAAACCCTACCAAATTGTTTCAACTTTGAAGGAAGAATGCACATTTAGTATCTATGAGGTTATGAATTATACAGGTTCCATGAATTGCTTTCATCTGTTCATTTCAGGACTGCTGAAAGTAAAATCCTTCTGGTCACTTCTTTGCCCACCCAAAACATGGAATATGTAATACTTGTGTCACAGACTTTCATCTCCATCTGCACTTTTTCTGGCTTGTCTTATGGAGGCGGCAGGGAATAAGGGACCCAGGGAGGTGTACACTAATGAAGGCAATACAGCCAGTGCAGTGCGTGGAGTTTTCCCTGCTTGCTGAGCCAGCTTGAGCACCTGCTTTGGAGTGTGCTTTCCCCCTCTCACTGACTTAAGCACTGCTTAACCCTGGTAGAATCAGTCCCATTATGTTGATTAAACATGTCACTGTTACAGGCATTCACTTGATGATTTTTTTTTTAGCTGCGGCATTTTTTTTAACTCACACTTTGCCATGTACTCCATAGAACAATACCACTGAGTGATACAGTATTTTCAACAAAAATGCACAAGTTCATTCTCTCCTTACACAGAGTGGAGCAAACCAGAAGAAATTCCATTCCTGCAGGGACTGGAGGTGTTATATAAGGGAAAAACTAATGAGAGAGAAGTTGGGTCTACAGTAATCTCTGCTTTGGTGATGTTTTTGTCATCCAATTGCAATTTTTAAATTTGTGCTCCCAAATATTTTTGTACAAAATTGCAGTTTGATACTATTGGGCTCTGAAAACACTACTACTTGTTATGTCTTACAAGAACACAGAACTTTTCTGGCATACTGAAAATGTGTGTCTATTGAATAAATATTTTACCTGTATACCTTACCCTGTTGCCAAAACCTCAACTGTAAATTCCTTTTTAAAAGATTTGCTTGTTAAATTCTATTATTTACATTTTAATGAAGAAAGAAAAAGGAAAATATTAGAAAATTATGTCCACATTACTTTCATGCTACAATTTTTCTATCAAACATTCCTTTATTAGTATAGGGAAGAATATATGATCTTTTAGAATATTTATTCAGCAAAAATGCTACATTTTTTTCACCATTTTCTGCAGTAATTGAAACTCAAGATAGCTTCATAATTAATAACCTTTGAACAGTTGTTTTGCTGTAGCATTAGATGGGTTGTCTTTACTGAAATATATTTTACGATTGTTTGATGTTCGTGCAGCTGAAGACAAACAGGCAAAGAGCTAAGGGATCAGTATGGGTGGTGGCAACAACGAGCTTCCTTTGTGTTCATGCTTGTAGTGAAATCTCCTTGGAGTGAATCATTGTATGTATCAATGCTTGACATTCATGTTTCATACAGCACATTTAAAAAAAATATATAATCCAGCTGTGTTAATGAACCTGTACTTGTTTTTTTTTGTGGGGTTATCTCAACCAGAGTACACTCCACACATCTACCAGTAGTCAAAATTTGCAGTTATGTGCTACTGAAGAACCAGTACCTATTCATTCCTCTGGGGCAAACCTGAAACTTTTAAGAGATACAGGTCTCCCTTCCTCTTGATTTTCTAAACTCACTAGTGTCTGAAAGCCACAGAAAAACAATGTAAAATGAATATACCAAGTAAATTCCTATCCTTTTTTTGCCCTAGATTTGGCAGTTTTCACACCGCACCAGTTCCTGCTCACTGCGTGCACGCTTGCTGGCTGCACAAACAGTTCCCAGGTCACCTTGTTTACAGCACAGCTGCCACCATCTCACATAGATGCCCCGGTCCTGACGGTTTTGGATTCTAGAACAATATATGTACAGTAAGTAAGGATTTCTTCTTTCCTGACAACACAATAGTGCATCAGTTTATTCAAGAATTCCAGGGAGTTCAATCAGGGGAAGGGTTTGTGACATAAAATTAAATTTATTATGATTAAATGCATAGAAGTGATTAGTTTAGTGGTTCTGTGAACCTTCTGATTATCACTTGCCAACTTAATTTCCATTTTGTCTTTACGCAATCAGTATAACCTACATATGGGCATAGCCTCTGCAAACTTCAGTGCAGGAAATGTTCTGGTGATATGCCCCTTTTGTAGCCCCTGCTTTGTGTGTAATCATTTATCTATTGAGTACAAATACTGCATTAGAGGTATGGCTTAGATTTATTTTTATGATTGCACAACTGCATTTTCAAATTCTCAAAATAAACCCCATGAAGTCCCCTAAACAAAGCCTTACATTTTTCAGTGGTCTGAATCTTTATTTGGTCTGGTCTTAATCGTATTTTGCCTTTATTTGCAGATGGAAAGAACCAGTAGAAGTAAATGGAATCCTAGATCACTATATACTTTATATGGCCACCAATGAGCAGAATTTTACAAAGTGGAATGTAATCTATAACAGCACAGAACTTTTTCTGGATTTTACTATTCCGCAGCTTTCCCCGGGTACTGAATACCTCATAAAACTAGCTGTAAGTTTTAAAGATGTGTAGTAGAGGTGTAAAATGGTGAAAATGATTCCAACTTTGTTAGCGTCTTAATATTTAATGGTTCTTGTGTCCACTTTGTTTAACCTCTTCTTTCTGAAGCTAGGATGGATGAGCCATCCTGAACAAAAGCAGGGTTTTTTTGTTTCAAAACAGACTCACAAAAATGTGTGTGTAATTTAAATACAGGTTTTCTTCAAGGGTAAGTTGGATAACTAATGAAGAATTGAGCAGAAGTATATGAAATGCTTTAAAAATGTCTGCTTGGACCCAACTTACAAGAAAACATTGAATTTATTTTAAAGTGTCAACCTTTCATATTTTGTACCATGGCAGTTTGTTCTTTAATCTTAAAATCTGTATGTAGAAGGAAAGAGCAGAGAGGAAGAGTTCAGTGTGAAGTAACAGTTTGTGTATTCAAAACATTTTAAAAGACATTAGTGTTTTCATTGCATTTCTTTATCATTGGTTTTATTTTGTGATGAAATAGAACAGCTTCAGCTCAGTAACAAACCTGAAAATATGTGAGTAAAAGCAGGGGATTGTTCCTTGTTTTAAGCACACTGTTCATTTTATAACAATACCTATATAAGGATATTTGCTTTGATAAATGCCATAGAAAAATATTCTGCTCTTGATTATGAATAAATTTACATTTATGTAGACTGGATATGCATTCATTTTTTCTTAACATGCTCTTGAATGTTCTAAATATTATACCACAAAAAATAAACTACCTTCAGGTGATGATAAGGATCTGACTTGAACCTGAAAAAACAAGGATATTCAGTCTAATGAAAGCTTTAGATTCATGTTGAAATTAATTCATTTGTGCCTAGGTATTTCAGCATAGTAAATTGCATAGCATATACAATAGCACCATGTCCAAAACTAAGACACTACTTCAACAAGCATTTTATGCCTTTATTTTTTATTTATTCTTTACAAAAGAATTTGTGCTGTCCTTCACTGTTCCACAGCTCTTCTCTGCTCCTGCCCAGCTCCTGTGCATTGGGGGCACAAGGAGAGAGGATCAGGGAAGAATTAACAGCTACAGTCTGGAGAGCAACTGGGACTGCTTCTTTTGGTGGCTCTGCCTTGGGATATGGGAGGAAGTGTTGTGTGGATGTTGGTTTTGCTTCATCAGTGTGCACAGATTTCCTAGAAGTTACCGAATAAATTTTTAGGAACCTTTTGCCCTTTATATTTTATTTGTCATTTCTTTGTAATATTTTTAATCCCCCCTTAATATTTGCATTTAATCAGAAAGTAGGAAAAGATGACTTCTTCTAGTGACAAAGATAACCAGATTTACCTGGATAAAATGCAATAGTATGTGATAAGTGGGTTAGAAGATCTAAATGTCCTTGCAGCATTGAAAATGACAAGTCTGAAAGTGCATGAAGAGCCCAGTATCCTTGATGTGGGATAGCTTTCTTGAAACTTTTCGATCCATCATACATAGAACTAGTTAGACTGGTTTGAGAAGAATGTACTATTACAGATTTAAAAGTTATGAAGATTAACATGGCCAAATGTTACTTGTGTACTTTATGAAAGAAAAAAACCCAAACATAAAAAAACCCAACAAAACCTAAATCCACAAAAAATTCAAATCGAGCATACACATCTGGAAAAAATTTGAAATATTTAGTGTTTCGTATATAATTTAACTGAATTTCAATAAAACTTTTAGAATAAAAATACCCCAAACAACTGTCGACAGTGGATAATTAACTAAATTATTCCTCTTTTTTTTTTTTTTTGTTAGAATAAAATATTTTTATCAGCTAGAACCTTTTTATTTTCCTTGTTTCGTAGCTACTATTAATTTTGGTTTGTATCCATTCAAAAACTGGTTTCGGTTTATGTGGGAAATTGAGTTATCAAAAATTGCAGCCTGAACACGGGAATCAGGAGCCTCACCAGCAGAACTTTCAGCACCTCACAGGCTGCTGGCTTTAACTTTTACATGACAGGTTAATGTAACTACATTGAATAGAGTTAAGAAAATGTTTATCTTTGCATGCTGTTATCAATTTTCAGAATTGATTAGTGCCATTTAATACGCAGCAATTTTATTGATAAATGAGTACAACAGGTTTTGTAAGCAAATCTAATGCTTTTTTCCAAAAGTCAGCCAAGAAGACGTAAGGTCATGTCTCCATGGATTAGTGCAAAGGAACTTGTTTTCATTCTGTTCATGCTCTAAGCTGGGTGAGTGTGGGCCAGGCCAGTCTGAAAGCAAGTGGAAAGCTGAAAGGCTGCCTTTAGTAGCCAGGGTGTCACTCTTACTTGTATGACTGAAGTGCTTTTGTGATTGAACTCTTAAGCCAGTATCTCCTTAGGATGCTGCAGTGTGGGTAAGCTGGCTCAGGTCCTGTGTGGAGCATTGCTATGTGGTGTCATCTGATGTGGTTTGCATCTGCCCTTTGGTTGTCCAGTTCCTTTGGTATTTTTGCAAATTTTACCTGAAGTCTGTTTCTCAGAGTGACAAAATGGGAACTCAGTCTGGGTGTAGGTTTTCATGGCTTTGAGCATCACTGGATGGGATTGCCAGATGTCCAGTCCATTTGGATACACTGATCTAAAATCCCACTAGGTAAAATGCAGATGAGCTCTCTTTTACTGATTTTCATTAGAAGAACCAGAAACTTCATGTCCCAGCAAATTTCAGAGATACAAAATTTGAGCTGCGTGAAATTCAAGAAATACATGAATGGAAAGGCTTCTGTTACCAAGCCATTAAATGAAAAAGCTCTCCACTGCTGAAGTAGGCCTGGTGGAAATTAATTAGCAAGTCAGTAAGGAATGAATGAGAAAGAGGCCTTCCAGAACTGGTCTTTTGGCTTCTTTATGAAGCCAGTGGAAGTGGAATTGTTCAAAGATCACTCTGCTTCTCCTGGAAGGATAATTTTCTTAAATATTTTCCTTACCAAAATGCTAATAGTAACCTGAGCAGCCATCTAAACTGACACTAGTTTTTGATTTTTGGGGTATTTTTAGTAAACATTATCACATTTAGAGTAAATGCCATTTTTTGGATGCTCCCAAAACTGAGATTGCATTCTTTCATCTTTACTTGGTAGTTCAGACTGAACGTGGAGTCAGTTCTTAGTTGTATTGGGAATGTAATTTCCAGCGATGTCAAAACAATCTTTATATATAAAAGAGCCTCTCGTTTACAAACAATACTTATTTTTACCCTTGGGGTCAGTATACACTTTCGCAGGGCATAGGGAATATGTTTGACTGCTTCTTGATTTCAAAAACAATGGGAAATGGGAAATTGAAGCTAATCTTTTCAAATAAAATGTAATAGATTGAGAGAAATAGTTTTTTCCTGGAGATCTGGACAGCAAGGTTATTTATACTTCTTGTGCTGATGATCCACTTGTCCACTTCAGTACATAGACAACTCAGAAAAACACAGGTGATCTCGTAAGTTTTATATAAGTGTTTGTCTAAATGTGAATATTTGTCGAATTCAGGTTTTATTTTATTATTAAACAAAAGCCTAAAAATAAACAATAACCTAAGACAAAAATCTTTAAATCCAGTACAGAGTATACAGATTTTTGTATATTTTTTTAACTCACATTGTCTTGTCATGAGTGTTAGTGCAAATAATTGGCAAAGCATCACATGGACCATAGCTGTGTGCATGTAAAACTTTAAAAGCCTGTTATATGGAGTGATATGCACTTTTTCCTGCACATTGTATTATTTCATATCCCAAGCAAACACAAAAATTGTGTGGTTAACATTTTGTTCTCTGGCAACTGAAATACGAATTATTTTACTTTATTTTGCATAAACATGTAATAATAGCAACTGATACCTACTGGTTTATAATACGGTGGTTTTTCGTCATTATAATTGTACATGCTCTGGGTGCTGTTGTGAAGTGCAGAAGAATGTTTTAGCTATAGTATGCCTAAAAACCTAAGTATCATGAGTTATTATACACCCTCTTGTTATTTAAGAAAGGAGGTAAACAAATGTACGCTAAGAAAAGTGTCTTACCTGAAGATCACAGGCTTACGAAGTTTAGATGTGGAAGAATAATGAAACTTAGGCAAAAAAAAAAACCTGCTAAAATTATTGGTACTACATTGAAAGGTGTTTATTTGTTCCGATTAATATTTGAAGGCTTGCACTGGAGGTGGGTGTTCAATAAGCGAAGCCAGCGCGGCTGTTACAGATGAGAGTACACCAGAAGGGGTTCCTGCTCCAAAAGCCCAGTCATATGCATCTGACTCCTTTAACATCTCGTGGGCTAAGCCTGAGTATCCGAATGGTAAGTGAACTCTTTTAGCCTCAAGTTAAAAAGATGATTAGTAAAGGTAAATTAATATTCTAAATGGCAGCTTATATGTGGTGCTTAATTTTTAATGATCATTTTAGCACATAAAATACCTGAGATAGTATCATTGTCTGCAGCTGGGAGATTGTGGTTTTCAGCCCATCGTGCGGTTTCAGTGGCTCAAAAGTGCTCCCTTTTGATAGTTCCTGTGTACTGCATCTCATTGTTCAATGTTTTCCAGGACAGCTGAGCTGAGGAATAGGCATTCTTGGAGAATATCAGTCTAGGATGTTAATTTCACCCTCCAATAAAACAGTAATTTCTTTTACATTAATTGATATTTAATAATAATTAGATTTGTGTTCTGCATACTTATCATAAAGCTGTACATTTCTATGACTGTGAAAGTTAAACAATATACTTTCTTTTGTTTAGAAATGTTTTCCATTATGAAATATCCATATGTAAAACTTTGAGACAAATTTTACTTTTCTAGTGTGATTGCACAGTATCATTTACCTTGGAATTCACTTTGATTTTATTATCATGCATATAGCAGTTTTAATCACTGCAGAGGATGCCATGTAGGAATCACTACATTTGAAGTATGAGAAATGTTTTTCTTCACTGGCTCATGATATTATTTCAATATATATAATTTTTTCTCCCAGTAGTTTCACATTAATTTCATTTTATCCTGCAAGTTTTTTCCCACTTTCAGTTGTGATAAAGCACATCCTACTTGTTCAACTTCACTAAAGACAATTTAAATGATTCCCCCGAAAGTGGTGATTGTATTCTGTAAGGTCTTACATTAAATTTAGAAATAAGAATATGTCACCTGTTAAATAATGTATTTGATAATTTATGGTTCTTTGTATAGCAGTCATTGTGGAAGATTTTGCTTCCTAGCCCCTCAGAAACTCTCTACCCCTGTTTCTAAAATCTCATCAGCATGTGTGGCAAAGGCAAGGAGGCAGGAGAAAGGGGAAGGGTAAGGGATAGGAGGGGAGGAAATGGGGAAGAAGGTCAAGTATGTGGCTTAGTGCTAAAGTCTGAATAATTTTCACTGAAATAGGCGGTTTTTTTATAGTTTGTCTCAGGACCTGATCCTGTTATCCTTGCATTGTGGAAAAAAAACCAAACAGTTTAGAGAGTGGTTTAACTAATCAAATAAATGTAAATATATATGTCCATATATACGTGCATATCAACAGCACAGAATAAAGACCTAGAGTTTAATAAATAAATTTGCACAAACTTCCTTTGAAAAAACTAAAAGCTGGGATGCATGACTAAATTTGGGTGTTGTATCTTGTTAATACAGCATTTACTATGTACAGCTTGGCTCTCCTTTTAAATGCAGTAAACAGCTTGCTAGGAAACCACTGAGGGTGTTGCTTCACCCTCAGCAAGTTTGCAGGTGTTACCAAATTGGGTGGGAATGTTGATCTGCTGGAAGGCAGGAAGGCTCTGCAGAAGGACTTGGACAGGCTGGATCGGTGGACCGAGGCCAATTTTGTGAGGTTCAGCAAGGTCTGGTTCTGGGTCCTGCGCTTAGGTCAGAACAATGCCAGGCAGCTCTACAGGTTGGGGGGAAGAGTGGCTGGAAAACAGCCCAGTGGAAAAGGACCTGGGGGTGCTGGTCAACAGCAGCTGAACATGAGCCAGTGTGTGCCCAGGTGGCCAAGGAGGCCAATGGCATCCTGGCCTGTATCAGCAATTGTGTGGCCAGCAGGACCAGGGCAGTGATTGTTCCCCTGTACTGGTCACTGGTGAGGCCACACCTCAAATCCTGTGTTTAGTTCTGGCCCTCTCACTAAAAAAAAGACATTGAGGTGCTAAACTGAGTGCAGAAAAGGGCCGTGGAGTTGGGGAAGGGTCTGGAGCACAAGTCTGATGAGGAGCAGCTGAGGGAGCTGGGGGTGTTTACCCTGGAGAAGAGGAGGCCCAGGGGGGACCTTATCACTCTCTACAACTCCCTGAAAGGAGGATGTAGCCAGCTGGGGGTTGTTGTCTTCTCCCAAGTAACAAGCAATAGGACAAGAGGAAATGGTGTCAAGTTGTGCTGGGGAGGTTTAGATTGCACACAGGGAAAAATTTCTTTGTGGAAAGGGTTTCCAAGCATTGGAACAGGCTGCCCAGGAAAGTAGTTGAGTCACCATCCCTGAAGGTATTTAGAAGATGCATAGCTGTGGCACTTTGGGACATGGTTTAGTGGTGGATTTAGCGGTGCTGGATTAACAGTTAGATTCAATAATTTTCAAGGTCCTTTCCAACCTAAATGATTCTATGATTTATCTAATAACATGTTTTCTTGTTCTCCAATTTTCTATTTCCATCCTTTTCCCCTTTTCTTAAAAAGAATTTTAAAAAAACCCCAACAGCAAATAAGCTCTAAAACTTTTGACTAAGCAAGTGCTTAATCAGGAAGGTTTGCATTGTTCAATGACTTTATTTTGCTCATTCTCAACACATCTTTTGGGCTGCCTCGTGGCCGTGTCATTTATAATTGCTGTCTGTGTCAGTGTTTTAAAACTGTGTAAAAGGCTGAAAAATATCACAGTTGAGAAGACTAAAATTTGAGGAAGATCAGCAGAAGGTACTTAAGTACTTTTCCTAAAATTTTCTTACTTCAGCATTCTACTGGTACATTCTTGGTTTTTCTGTTTGTTGGTTTTTTTTTGAAAAGCATAGAAACTGTTTCCTGCTTTTAACTGAATTGGTTCAAACTTGGTGTGTTACAGGATGCTAGGCGTAAGTAGTGCTTTTCAAAAATACTGAACTTGGCTTTGTTTCAGGTGGAAATCTCAGAATTGCAAAGATTTGCATATCATAGATTGTCACCTCCTTATTAGATCTCTGGGGCCATTCCTTTCTCTCCTGCCTCTTTTCGTCTGCTGCTGCATGACAGATGCTACTGTTTATTTCCATGGGCTGAAGAGGCTTATCAGCTTCTAATGGGTGTGTGGGCTGGCTGGGGTTTGGACAGCACAGCCTTTGCTATGCTCTCGTGATGTGTACGGGGTCCAGCTGCTTGCTGTGAATTAGAAAAAAGTTAAGGAGAATTAATATGCTGCCCTGGAAGCCAAAGGTGGCAAACAGGATTAAAGGCTACATGGCTTCTTCATAAAGATGGCACAATGAGGGGAAACAAGATTTGGGCTACAGGAACATCTAGGCTCGTGCTATCCAGATGTGGATATCGACTTCGAGGCTACAGTTTTTTGTTGACTTTAGGGCCTATTTACATTATTTTGTGGAAAAAAAAATTATTTATTGGAAAAAGGGGAAATTATACATCTAATTCTTTGTTGAAAGTTGCTTCAGAAATATCATTTATGTACTGAGTAGAAAACAGACTTTTGGAAGATGGCATGTTGAATATATTTGAATTATGGACATTTTATTTTGTCTTATTTTGAATCCAACAATAAAATGATTGATGGGACTTGGCCCAGATTGTGCCACTCTACACATACCTGTCACATATGTGGGTAGATAGTAGATAGTATAAGCAATATTGACCATTTAGATGAGAGCAATGAATGGAAAGGCTTGTGAAATCATGTTTCATCAGATATTCTGTTTTAACCTTTCATTATTCTAGTGGCCTTAATAAACAATGATCTCTTCTTCAGAGCACATCCATTATGATCTTGCCATATAGTTTGAGATCTGCCCTTTTAAAATCCTTGAAAATTTTCCATTGAAAATTTTCCTTAGATGGTCAATTCTCAAAAACTTCACTTTGTGTTCACACCATAGATAAAACCAAGTCTAAATCTGGACTATATCTTCCAAGGCCATGTGGAATTTTTATGGGTAATATTAGGTATAGTAAAAACTGATTTATAAAAATTATTCAGTGAACTAAGCCAGTACTTTTTCCTGCAAATCCTTGTGCTTATGAGAGATGACTGGTGTTTGTAGTCGGTGAAATTGATGTAGGTAAAAGTATGTTTGCTTAAGATTTGACCTCTAGATTGCACCTTAAGAGTAAAGTGCTTGTAGTACTTTGGATTCAAAACCTCTTTAGTGTCTTGAATATCATTGCCACATTACGTGGCCTCACCCAGAGAGGGGAAAGGAGGAAGAAAAAGGAAGACTGGATACCTTTCTTCAGGTTAAGTTTAATTTGCATTCTTGGATTTCTTTTCAACAGTGAAACATAATTGTTCTATGGACAATAGAGGTTTTGTCTTCAGTGAGATCAACATTTGACCTAGCTGCCTAGACTTAATAAAGAAACTGCATCTTTTCATAGTGACCACATGTTGCTCAGGAAAAAATATTCTGTAGTCTTCAATATTTTATGCATGGTAAACTTCAGCAATATCTAGCAAGTCTCAAGAAGTTAGTTAACTTTGGGCCAACTCTGAACTTTTTCTCTGTATGCTTTGGAAACCTATACCAGTGAAATAGGGAGGCAAAGTTACTTATCCCTGGTAAAAAATAATTATTGCCTAATTTAGAAAAATGGCTTCACATCTCAAAAATGGACTATTAGGCCTTTTCTTCTGAAATGTACTTTTTTCCCTTTTATTTCATACTGTTGTTTTCTCCATCAGTGTCCTACAAGGCAAAGGCAAAAGTAAAATCAAGAGGTAATGGATCAGGTTTTTAGGGACGATTGTTCTCTGACAGTACTCGGAGAACTAACAAAAACTCACAGTGCTGAGCAGGAAGCTGCTCCTCAAGTGTGGATGCTGCACAGTGCTGTGGCTTTAGGAACTCCTTAAAGCATTAATGCCAAATGACCTCATTATGATTTGTGCTGTTACCGTAAGTATCAAAGGAATTAATAATGATGTGTCAGGCACTGATCTGTGCTCTCTGATGATCAGTGGCAGGACCCGAGGGAATGGCATAAAGGTGTCTCAAGGGAGGTTTAGGTTGGATACCAGGAAAAGGTTCCTCACCCAGAGGGTGGTCAGGCACAGGAACAAGCTCCCCAGGGCAGTGGTCACAGCACCAGCCTGACAGAGTTCAAGAAGTGTTTGGACAATCCTCTCAGGCACATGGGTGTGATTTTTGGGGTTGTCCTGTGCAGGGCCAGGGGCTGGACTTGGATGATCCTTGTTGGTTCTTTCCAGCACAGGTAATTCTATGATTTTTTTCTATGATACTTTAAAGGAGGTAGTGCTACAGGTATTGTAGGTGCTTAGAGTATCTCAGTGTTTGGCATTCTTCCCCTGTAATACACATCCTTAATGCCAGCATTCACATTTTTCTTCTGAGATAAAGAAAATATTTTTAAGTGTATACCCATATATATAAAATTTGTTTATTTAATGTAGGAAAAATATCAACCATTTATGTTATCGCGTCACAAGTAGCTAGACACAGAACCACAAGGGATTTTTGCTTTAGGAAGCCTGTCAAATGTGGTAAGACTGATAGTGTGAGATTTTCCAGGACCTCCTCTTACACACATCTCTGCTGTCTGAGTTGAGTTTAGCCTCTCACTTTTCTAGAAGAGAAAAGAATTGAGGAGGGTGTGAATCACTTCACCATACTCAGCTCCGCGTTGGTTTAGCATATAAATCTTCTGAAGTAGAACTCTTCAAAGCTCAGCTGAAACAGTTGTGTGTACACTTTTATTTACTAAGCAGTTCTCCATTTAGTAGCAGGGAAAATATTTTTTCAATTTCAAACTGAATCTTCCTCAATGTAGTTTCAAAAAATTAAGTTTTAAGGGAAGGAATGGTGAACTGAGCTATATTTTTACAATAGAAGTTGTTTTCTATAATGGAAGGATTAGAAGGCATCCTCTGAACTAAAATAACTTCAAATGAATCCTATAACTTTGCGTTTATTTGCCTTAAGATTTCTCATTGAAATAACTTTTAAAAAGGGAAAATATTCAGAAGCGAGAAAGATGGAGGAATAGCCCTGAGAAAAAGTACTCCTTTGCAAGTTCAGTTTCCAAAGTCTAAGCAAATTTGTAGAATTTAGTTCATTAAATTTAAAACACTGTACAGGATTTGTTATCCCACCATGTGCCTTTGGAAAGTTTTAGAATTCCTTATAAATGCAATAAGCAATCACTTGCAATTTTTTAGTTAGCATTAGCCAGTTATGCAAGAAGGACCATTCTTGCCTCAGTCTAAAAATCTAGCTAATGTTTGAGTTTCCAAATACATTTTCTTGCTAGATTGAATAGGCAAGGAGTAGTTTACTTCAAGAATTTTTCTATAGCATATTGAGAAGGAAACAGTAATTATTACTATTTTGTGGTTTCATTTAGAAAAGTAGGTAAAATTTTCCAACCACCCTACTCCTACCCCAAATTAATTATGCAATTTGTTGGCAAAATGCTGAAAATCTGAGGTAGTTCTCATAAAGAATGAGTCTCAAAAAGGTGTTTTGTGTGACAAAATTGCTTCTTACTGATTTATTATAGTTATAGCACTGCCCTGAGTTGTCCTTCCACATTTCAATTATTCTGGAGATTTTGTTTCTAAGTCTAAAGCTGTTAAGATGTGAGATGGTTTTTTGTGTCTTGTTTGAAAAGCCATATGCAGAGTAGGCTGTGAACCAGAATTGCCTCAGTTTTCCTCATTCCAAGGTGATGTTGGCTGCCATTCAGAAACAAGTTTGTTAAAGGAGTAATCTTTGGAATAGTGCAATTGCTTTAAGAGATGCAGTACACTTGTGAGGTTTTCAACAATTAAAGGTGGAAGAGTGTGTTTCTTTTGAGTTTTACGTGCTCAGTCATGCTAAACAGTATCTGCCCAATTGTAAACAGTTTGAAATACTACTACTACTGCCTTGATGTCTGTAGCATTAGTTTTCTTCTAAATTCTGTAGCTTTTTGGATACTGAGTGCTCTCACATTGTTTTATAGGTATTATTACTAGCTATAGATTGTACATGGATGGTGTGCTGCTGCAAAATTCATCACAGCTAAGTTGTTATGCTTATGGGCTTGCTCCTTGGAGTCTGCATTCCTTCAGAGTCCAGGCATGTACTGCAAAAGGTTGTGCTTTGGGTCCACTGGTGAGTACCTTAATTTACATTCTGGGAGTGTAATAAATGTCAGATGACAGAGAATATCAGAGTAAATGGTGATGATTCACTCTGGGCAGTACTAACCCATCTGGCAAAATGTGACATTTAAAAAAAATCCTGTTTAAGAGCTGCTAAAGATTCAATAGGTCATTGTTAGGCACCATTCCAAAGTAGAACACAGGTACAGTGAAGAAAGGCAAAAACAGAGGCTGAAACACACATTATTGAAATTAAATGGAGTTAATATGTTTGAAAGGTGCAGGTGTGCTTTAACCAGATTTACAAGGATGTATATAAAGGAGTTACCGTTCTGGTAATGAGCAAATTTCTAGCTGCCGGACTGAAAGGACTAAAGTTAATTTAAAAATTGCAGAAGCCAGAAGTGGCAACAGGAGCAAGGAAAATATGGTAATTCATAAATCTTTTGAATGCAAGTATATGATCAAAATATTATACTGGACAGATTTTAACAGTCTTGTATAACACCCCATTTTTTCAGGATTTGAGAATACAGGAATATTAAATTTGACATGTGATAAACAGACCTTCTGAGGCTTTTTTATTTTGTTACATATAGCTGAACTGATAAGTCTAGTATGATTTCATAGTACTGTAGCTGATGAATAACTAGAATCACATCTACTATGCTTGGGTTTGTTTTCAAGCATAACTGAAAAAGAAGCCTGTGTTTATTCTGGGATTTAACATTTTGTTTAATTCAGCTTTATTTGTAGGCTTTTAAATTTGGTAGAAAGAAAAGGAAGAAAAGAGAGAAAGATTTGGGAGGTTTTTGTGTTTTTCTTTCTGTTTTTTTCCGTCACAATTTATTTTGTATCAGGAAAGAACTTCCAGGTTTTATTTTTATGATATAATTTGTTAGTCACATTTCCAGTATTATTTCCAAGATTGCTTTTGTTCAAATGCCAGTAACATTGTCTATCTGCAGAAGACAACTAGACTTTATAACCATTAAACATTTTATAGCTTGCTCTACTTTGAACGATATTTACTCTTAAAAGCTTGAATGGCTTTTTGCCAGTTTTTCTTGTGCATTTTTTACAACTTCACATATACCCCAAAAGCAAACCTTGTTTTAAGGTACTTGATGTGCAATAACCTAATCCATTGTGTTGGTAGTGATGTTTAAGACAAGTCATTACCAAACTTTGCATACGGATGAAATATGTATGTTTTCAGTTCTGCTGTCCTATCAAATAGGCATCAAAAGGACAGAACAGAACACCAATAGCTAGGGTTTTAAAAAATATTTTTAGTAGTCTTTTTTCACATCTCCACTGAACTACAGACTTGTAACTTGACTTTTGGAACAATTCAAGGGGGTTGCTGTAGCTGCTACTCATCTGCCTCCCATGATCAGTACACAAACTGTTTTCCAAAGCCAGTGATCCATCTCTAATCACAGGAATTGAAGTACATCTTGATTTAGGCTCACCTAAGTGCTGCCAGGAAGTTAAAACACTGGATCTTCATTTGATTCTTTAAAAAAGATTTTCATCTCAATTTACGGAGTAAATCCAACACTTAAGAAAAGGAAAAAAAAAAAAAAAGAGAAACCTAATGTTTTGCCATTGCTCTAAATAGCATGGGAAACATCTCCCAGCAGTAAACTGATATGCTTCCAGCTATTTTTATTGCTGATGTTGTGCTTAATGTGCCCTAATCGATCAAGGAACATCATGTGACATTTCCCTAAATATGGAATTCGTCCACCTTATATTCCTGAAGGTGGCTCTGAAGATCTTAATTAATTATGAGAGCATTAGCTGTTATTCTATTTCAAAAACTCATTTTTGTTCAGCTTAGGTAGTTTTTGTTTGACTTTTTTTTCTGTGACTATGATTTATTTTCGAGTGTGATGCAAATTGTTAACATGTAAATTAAGAAAAGTGGTATTTTAATCTCTTTCTATTAAACCCAAGATACTGCTTTTGTCTGTTCTAATTGTTTAGGTGTTTTGTTCCTAAAGAGGGAGAAAAATGGATTATTAAGTACTAGTGTTACCTCTAATAGATTCTTTGGAGAAATTCAAGAGAACTAAAATTATGCTAGTTTTGAAATGTGTTAGCTCTTGTAAATGTCTTACAAATAAATGGAAATGTTCAACACTGAATATTTCTCATCTCAACCCCCTGCTATTAAACTTAAATTTCGGGGGTTTAGTTATATGTGTGCTAGTACTTTCGCCAATATTATTATGACTATCCTATGATTTGGTGTCACTTATATGATAGCAGACTCTTTGTTTATTAAGTTATTAATAAATAAGTCTGACAAGACCACAGAGTTGTTTAGAAAGTAATGTTTAGAAAAATAAGTACGAAAAGGGTTTTCTGTGCCATATGTTTATATACCACGTCATAAAGAAAAAGCTAAAGACAGCTGTTGCAACTCTTTAGGACATGATACAGATTGCTACAAATTTATATTATTTAAAGATTTTTTTGAATCCTCTTCAGTAGAAAAAAATTGTTATTAATTCCTTCATGTTTCTGATGTTTCTGATTGGAGTGCCTGCATTTAGCAGCACTTTACTGGAAATTATTTTGTTTAGAAAACACAGTTTAGTCAAATCCTTACATAAGGATGGTTTTGACTGAAATATCCAAATAATCAATGTGACACTGATCCAATAAATCTATGAAGTACTTGTTTATCTTTAAGCATGTACTTTATCCTGTTGACTTTACTGCAACTTATCACTTACTTTAAATATAAGAAAGTGTATAAATAGAGAAGCACATGTGGAGGTATCGATGCACTTGGCACGTGTAAACAATAAGCTTTCCAATTTTTACATGCTAAAAAGTACAACATTCATGTTTCAAGGACAGAGAAAATATGTTTGGTTATTTAGATGACAGAGCAGGTGTGGCAGATTAAAAATAGCATTTATTAGCACTGCTATGAACCTGCAGCTGAGAGGCACTTACAAAGGTGTGAAACCAACTTATACTTTAGAAAACACCAAATAAATAATGTATGAGGAAAAAAATTCTTGCCATAAATAACGTAATAGCAAATTACTTTGTTCCATAGCACTGAATGTTTACTACAAGTTATGAAATTTCAGTACTAAATATCTAGAATATTGAATAGGTATTTACTTACTTATATTACAAATCTTTCATATTCAGTACATTATCCAGCTATTTTATATTTTATTTTCTCTTAAAGATTTACTTTTTATTGCAACTTAATTTTATTAGATGGATGTAGAAGTTAATTCAGGGAGCAGCCAATTTTCCACAAAGGATTTTCTTTGTATCAAATGTCTGTAATAATTTACTGTAGTGTTTAAATGCATGTTCCTTGCAGTTGCTTTTTAAATGCAGAAGGAGAAAGTTACATGGTCTTCTATTGCTGTTTCCTTTCCTTACACCGAGATCATACATCCACGTGAGGTGCAGTGGTGTTTTCAAAAAAATCTTTCATTCTTTTCCAGTATTTATTTTCTCTTCCTTACAGGAGTCTCTATTTAAAGTAGGTTAGTCGCTGGACAGCTTCAAACAAATGTAGATGAAAGGACAGTAACGTGCTTAAAAATTAGAACATTGACAGTGTTAGTTACGATGTTTTTACTTAAGAAATACCTTTTCTTAAAACTCTGCATCTCTCATTCCTTCTCTGTAACTGTGGCACCAAACTTCCCTCTCCTGTTGAATTTACAGGTAGAAGCTCGGACCATGGAAGCTCCCCCTGAGGGAATGGTTGATGTATTTACTACCGTTGATGGGTCCAAAGAAGTTCAATTAAAATGGCTTGCCCCAAATAAACCTAACGGAAAACTGACCTACACAGTCCTTGTCACTGGTCTCTTCTATGCTGATCAAGGTATAATTTTCCCTTTATAACAAGTCTAATGATAACATCGATATTGCATTTATTTTTTAAAAGAATTCATTTAGCTAAATTTTTCTACTGTTTTGTTTCTCCCCGTGCCATTGATTATTTTAGAATTATCAATTTTATTCTTTAAGAACTGCGTCTTTGATTTATGGTGCTTTACATTTGTACAAACACATAAATTGGCAAATAAAGATAAGCTCTCTGCACTTATTTAGTCTCTAGATATACACACGGAGTCTTATCTTGCCACCTTCACTCAGATAAGGAAGCTATTCTCACAAAATTTCAGTTGGTTTGCTTATATAAGCCACTCGTGAGAGCTGTTCATAATATGGTTGATCGTGGGTATAATTTGAAGAAGAAAGAGAAAGAAACCCAACTCTTTATTTCTGTGTCGTAAACAGACTCACCATGTGATACAAGAGCCTGACAAGTAAGAGTTCCCTGTTAAACCTTATTGTATTGCAGGTTGCTGTTTTGCTTCCACTGGTTTATGTTGCGGGTTGTTTCTTTTTTTCTTAGGTCTTTTAAACTTAAACATAGCAATGTGTTCTTGGGTTAAAATGTTGCTAAATCAGAGCAGGCAGAGTTAGTGATGTCACCCCTACGTAAAAGGATAAGGCACTAAAAAAGGTAAATGGACAATTTTCCAAATGTATTACAAAACGTGCGTATTTTTTAGTTGAAAGTAGCACACCATGCCCTCTAATTATATAAATGTAAAATACTTGGGCAGTGAATAAAAATGAATGTTCAGAAAATGAGTATGAGCATTTAATATGTCAATTTGAGCTATTAAGCGTGCTCTAAGGTATAATAAATAATAAAATATTGTACACAAGTAATGTTTATGAATTATACCTAACAATGTTGTCATTAATTTTTAGTGCACTTTAAACAGCATGATTGACATTAAGCAACTATAAAAATGTTTTCTTATGAGTATAATATGAAATTGTGGTTGAAAATAATGTTTGGATGACATTTAACCCTTCTATGGACTGTACGCAGATTTAATCGGTATTGTAAATGCAGTAACAGATAGAGAATTGAATAGCTGATGACTTCATAACTCACCTCTTCTTTTCTGCTCAGAATGAGACCGATTTGTTGCTTCC
The DNA here is from genome assembly GCA_013397755.1 of Cnemophilus loriae. Lineage (NCBI taxonomy): Eukaryota > Metazoa > Chordata > Aves > Passeriformes > Corvidae > Cnemophilus > Cnemophilus loriae. The sequence goes on from VZTF01003267.1 coordinate 1,899,757, forward strand.
AGTATTGGTGCTAAAGAGAGCATAGCTGCTGTAATTTCTGTCCTCTGCAAAGTAGTTTATAAATGAACTTGTTAGTGCGCTCTTTAGAGAAACACGTTCACTGAGGAGGGCAACGCGTGGTAGGCAGTCTCAGCTGACCGCTCGCAAAGCCTGTTGTGTCCCTTTTTTATGCAATGAAGGCTTTGATGTATTCTGCTGTGAAGCACTTGTAAGATTATGAGGAGAAGGAGTGATGATCAATTTGAAAAAAAGGAGCAACATTTTGGCTGGACCCGTGACAGCAGAGCCATTTCCGCCAAGGCAGCAGGGTGAATAATGCAAAAGCCATATTCCCCTTGTGTTTAATCTTGCATTGTTTTTGCAAAGAAAATTTCTGCTTGCTTTCTAAGTCATGTCATCCTCGGTTGTCATCCCGTCTCTCAAACCATCAAAACGGTATTAAATGTTGCAAAGCTGTGCAGCTAGAGAACTTTCAAAAGTCAGAACCCATTTGCAGAGCAGCCCTTGTAGAAAATGTATTCTGTTCTCGGCAGAATTTTCCTTCAGTTCTTTCCACTGAGAAGTTTACTGATTTCTCCCAGTGGAATCTGCTGGAATTTATCGGTTCATGGTTGGCAGTCACAGATTAAGGTAAATGTCGATCCGTAATGACCCTCTACATGTTAGTATTGCAGTAAAGCTGGGCTTTTATGTCAAAGATATCGGAGAGGGAGCTATTACACATGACAGGGGTGATCAAGGGACTCCAGACCAAGGCAAGCATTATTAAATATTGACTAGTTCTGTGATTTATGTAGAGCTGGAGGAAAAAAGTGACTTTTTAACCATTATATATTCTTCAGCAACGAAAACCAGCCATTTATCTCCTGCTGGTAATAAAGAACAGAGTGCCTGCATATTTTAGTGGAGGGAAAACCTGGCCTTATAAATGAGATGGACTCTTTCATGATAACATTTCAGTTTGCTAATTGCCAAAAGCAAAACAGGCAAATTGGAAGCAATTATAAGAGTTGACTTAAAGTGCCTGCTATGTTAGTTCAACTCAGGAGAGCCGGGTGGTGGTGGAAGAATCATTGGGGAATGGAACCCAGAAAATTTCATTACATTTGTTCATTATTGCTGAAACTTTGCTTTGCAATGCTAAATAAGTAAAGAGTGTTTCCCCCCAGAAGTCAAAGCTCTAGCAATTGACATTTAAGCTGGCTGTTTTGGGGGTATGCAGGAAGGAAATTAAGCATTAATTCATCAAACTTATATAAGACATCATCTGTTCACAATATTTACACAAAGTTTATTGAATTGTCTGATGGCTAATTGGTATTTTCTTGACATAATGAGCAACTGTATTTCATCCTTTGCTGCAACGTCTGTTAAAGAGGCAGGGATTAAAATGTAAAAAGGGGAGAGGGAATTCACCTAGAAGGGCTGCAAATAAACATCCAAATGGTTACACCTATTACTCGAGTTAGTGGCCTGCTCAGCAGTACCTTAAGTGTCAGTTTGGGAAGCAGTGACCCCACTGATATTTTGTAAATTTTGAGTATACATCTCTCAAATGAAAAATCTTTAGGATAATTTTCATTAATAAAAACTCAAGCTCCTGGTAGGAATACGAGTGTTTAATAGACAAACATCATTGCCCAAACAGTGCAGTCACCTTCTCTTATTAAGAACAAATTTAACTAACTTCTGTTGCAAAACACTGCAAAGATTATTAGATGTAAAAATAATATCTATTATGATGGAAGGGGAGATGTAGGAGATTTTGCTTGACTGTCTGGCTGAGTCATTCCAGCCCATGACCTGCTTTTATTTGAAAATAGAGATACTCCATAGGATACTCGATTACATAATTCTAAGAACTGCTTAAAAAAAGCCCGTCAGATAGGAAGAGTATTATGAAAAGAAGCAAACATATTTTGGCAATACTTTTATGAAAATTTAGTATTTGTGTACTTTACTTAGATATTTGTTTCTAAGTGAAGTAGAGTTAGAAAGGATTGAAGCGAAAGGAACTTGAGTGAATATTTAAGCATATCAAGACATGTTGCAGAGGTATCTACAATTTGATCATGTGGAGGTTATTGTATTTCATCAAAGAATTGGATTCATTATATCACTATTTTTTTCAACTTTAGCTTAACTATGTGGGGCCTAGAAGGTCTACGTTTGAATCTAACATATCTCCCTGGCCTTTTTTTTTCTTTTAAAGTAAGAAAAAGTATGCCTCTGACGGGTGGACTTAAGAGATACAGACTTTTTGAGGAGTGGAAATCCTTGTGCATAAGTATAGCCCCTGGACAGGGCAAAGGATCCCACTATGAGAGCATGATTTTATTCTAATGTACGTTGTATTTCTACATTTTTGCACTGCCATCCCTAATGTATATTGTGAAACTCTGCTTGATGTGTTGCTATCTTATCAGTGCCCTGCTATAGCATATGGTATGTTGAGATAGCAGGTCGATGACATGGAAAGTGTTTAAATAACGTATAACTTAACACTTTCTCTGTCATGAACTTGTTATTCCAACACTGTATAGGCACCAGCTGATCTCATGCTGAATATTCTATGGCTGTCCCTAGGCTTAGCTCCTTTCCTTGTCCTGTTCCAAATCTTTCAAATTTCACATACTTATGTCCCTGTCTGACTATCTTAATATTTGATTACACTGTTTTTCCACCAAATGGCTCTGCCATTCATCATGTTTGTTTAAGATACCGTATAACTTTGCATCCATCTGCTTTCAAAAATATGCAGTCCTCATAGCAATTCAAGTGAGCAGCCTGACAGCTTTTTGGTTATTTCCATGTTAAAATAAGTTGTATTTAATTCTAGATCTTTTTTTTCTAATGGGGCCAGATCATCTTAAATAATTTGCAAAAGATTTAAAGTTGCTGTGGGCTTTTTTTGGAATGGAGAATGTTTATCTTCTTACAGTAAAAAAAACAATACTTCAGCAAAGGATGCATTGTAATGCATAAAAGCAAGAGAGAATGTTTTAGCTGTAGTGTCTCTAAATTCCCGACTTTTGATCCTAATATAAATATTTTGTAATGCATGTCCTGTTTTTTCATTGCTGTTTAATTCTGTTACTGCTGATACTTCTTTTGTTTTAAGATGATGGCGTGGCAAGGTGTTGGTAAATAGCGTGCACCTGGTTAACATTATCAATAACCAAATTGAAAGTCAAGCAAATACTATCATGAACTGGTTGAAAAGGTCACTGCAGGTGTGAAATGTAGTTCAGCAGGAGATAGTTTGGATTGTCTGCCAATAGAGAAGGATACTTATAATGGCTTTTTCCATAGTTTGGCCATGATTTAACAATGTATTCAAGAGAAATATCTGTATCTATTAGCCTTCATTTTTTAATTCAACTCTTGATTTTTCTGAAAACCTTTCTCTGTGAAAGTACTTGTTAAAACACAGGAAGGAGCTTTGTTGGGGCTGTTTCACCATTCTGGTCTGTATAGATATGTTCTAGTTTTCCAGAAAAGTATTTGTTTCCAGCAAACTGCATATGGAGATCAAATAGGACTTTAGGAATGGAGGGCTCTGTCCCAGTTCTGCAGTGCTCAGGCATTATTGCTTGGACTGAACAGAACGCAAAGAAAAGTTGCTTTGTCTCAAGTCATTTAAGGCCCAGTATCTGCTTGGGAGGAGCCTTAAAGAGGAATTTGGTTTCCAATTGGTTAGTCCAAACCATAAAATACTGATACTACCAGATCACAAACGGCTTTTCCCTCTTCAAGGGTTGTTAGAGTTCTTGTTATCTGATACACTCCCAGTTCTCAGAGGACTTGAGGGAAAAGAAAGGTGACAGAGGCAGGCTTATTTCCCTGAAGCAGTTTCCTCATTTATCCCTATTTATTCTTAGGTTAGTTCAGATAGACCACAGGGTCATTTTTAATTGCATCTGGGTGACTGAAATTAAGTTCTAGGACAGGAAGAATCAGGTATTACCTCTTTTCCAGAGGAGAGATCTGGAGGAAATTCTTATCTTCCTACCTCTGTCAGATGACTGCATTAGCACAAAATTAATCCAAAATCTGTAGCCCCCAAGATGTTGTGATGCATTTGAATGCAAGTTTGACCTAAAGAGAATCCTTAATTAACTGTATGTCCTCAGGGAGTTTCGTAACACAAAGTTGCAGGGTTATACTGGGAACTCTGTTACTTATGAGTGTAGAAATCAATGTGTGTTATTTTCAGTTTGGGTTTCTGGGTTTGTTTTTTTTGTTTCTTGGGGTTTTTTTCTTATACTTTTTTTAACTTCTGTTGATGACGTATCATCTAAGATCCATACTTTTCAGCAAGGTAGTTCATCGGGTATTTTTGTAAAGAAAAAAATTATTCATCTGCTTACTCTGCTTATTTGGAGATGGTGTACCGGAAACGTTCCTTGCAGCCCACTCATTCTCTTGGCAAAGTGGAGAATTCTCACATCAGAATACAGCATAAACAACTTGACTTTTGCATGCATACATCAGAGTGTTGCTCATCTAACCTTTTTTAGTTTAATATTTACTATATATATGAATAAATGGAGTAAAACTCAGACCATCTATTCATTTGAGTTCTATAAGAAAGTTCCTCTTATAGTCTTGACTGGGCACCACGTGCCCAGTACTTTCAGTACCCTCTCCAATCAGAAGTCAAAAAGGGAGTGTTAAGAATCAACCTAGTGCGAAAAGCTATGACTGCTAGGGGAAGACACCACCCACAGATAGCAGCAGACATGGGGAAAGGAATTCTGAAGCCCCGTGAAGTTCCTAGTCCGTCTTGTGCTGAAGGCCTGAGAATGAGAAATGAAAATTATTACAAGATGCTGACCATCTTCTGCACCAGAGAGATAACCTCCCCACTCCCAATCTGGGATACTTTTGTGGGAGCACTTAGCTGCTTTTCCAAGCCAGCTGTTAAGGAGTTTTTTCATATTTTGTCCCCTTCCTCTCTCATGTTGTCTGTCTTAGTTCTAGCTACAGACCTACAGAACTCACCAGTCCTAAAGGTGTTTGAGGGTGGGAAGAAAGGGGATGCATAACCCATTTTCAAATAGTCGTATTTAATCTGTTCGGAGCAGGAATGACGGATATTTTGGCTTGGAATAGTGGGGCATTTAAATTTTGATTTGCCTGGCTAGAAAATTCATGGTTTTGCATGCACTTCAGGATGATTATTGAGTAATGTTTAGTCGTGCTTCAGAAGGTTTTGAACAATTTCACAATGCACCATCTAGTAGCATAATTCCTGTCAGCAGCAGGTATGCTGTTCTTTTCTTTTCCTTAGTACGGGTGTCTCTGAGGAAAGCAGAATGAAAGTCACTCTCTAATTCCTACATCTGACCATTTCTTTGGTGAAGACTCTAGCATCAGACCACAGATGGTGTTTTAATTGATCTTCTGCATCGCTCTATTCCCATAGTTATGGTTTTTGTCACATGTACATTGTCTGTCTTGTACTTTGTAATTTATTTGGTTTCATGTGATAAAGCTGACACGTAGGGCTGAACCCCATTTCTGTGAGAAATGTGTTATCAGTTCTTAACAGACGGAAATTCCTAGTGACTACCTATAGCAGGATAGGCTCCAAGACTGTTTCTACTCCCTTGGAATAGTCTAGGGAATAATAGCAATCTTCTAGAGATGGCTCTGGTAAACAGTATTGAGTAAAAGGAAATTTGCCAATCAGTTTTCCTACAAAAACAGTCTTTTAGTTAATGAATGTCTTCCAGAGTTCTTAACCCACACGAAGACTACATTGACTGAGCTTAGGTATCTATGGTAACTACTAAATGCAAAAAAACAATTTATGACATTAAACACAAAATGATTAGTGTCAATGACATAACCCAAACAAGATATATACAATCTGGTTAGAGCTTCCACAGATAAAGAAATTGGCTTTGAATATTTCTATGTGTTGGCTTCAAACAAATAAACTTCTCTTTAGAGATTAATATAAACCCCATCTGTTTTCTCAGGTAGAGAAAACATGGTGAAAACTGGGATTTGACAAGCTTTGATGAAGTTTTTCTTCGCACTTTATAAGGGGGAATCAAATTATGTTTTGACTATGTAAGTTTCTAGTGTGATACCAGAAAGATCAGTATGATAGGTCATCCTTTTATAGGGATAATTGTGTCCAGCTGATGTGGCTGTTTATGTTACTCTACATGTTTTTGCCCTAAATAGTCTAGAGGGAGGTAATTTATAAGTAATTACAGCAAACACTCACCTGAGTGATTCTGTGGTTCTTTCAGTCTACAAGTGCATCACTTATGACGGCTCATGAAAGGTGGCTGGAAAAACCAAAAGAATGTCTTATGTAGAACAAAAATCCTAGATCAAGTTTAGAGGTTCATTCCTTGCAAAGTATTACAACTAAGTGTAATGGCATTTGACAGTATTGACTTCTTTTATATGACTTCTTTCGGCTAACTCAGCATTCTGAAAAAATAAATAGTGTTCTCCCTTTGTGATTGAAAGGGTTAAATAGTACCAATTCATTACCACTCACAAAAGGATTTATTTTCTTCTCATAAATCAGTTTTATTCCACATTTTTATTATTCCCTTGGGTCAGCTGCTCCAATTGAAATCAATACAAGTGCAAGTGACACAATCAATCTAGATATTTGATTATGGATTTGAGACTCCAAGTTCTGCTCTGTGTGTTTAGCTAGTCTCCTTCTCATAGTGTCCCTGGAGAATGGAAAATTCTTATTGGCATCCATGAATTATGGGCATAGATTCAGAAACCAGATACTGTGATAATCTCCATTTATGTACTGCTGCAGCTAGAAAAAGAATGTTCTAACCATGGAGAAGCAAACTTGAAGGTTTTAAAGCTAACTGTTTCTGAATTTTTTTTAGTGTATAAAATCCCTCATGAAATAAACTTGATAAAGTCTCATCGTTTGTCTATAAAACCCCTCAAACAAAATAGATGAAATCAGTGGCTATATGCTCTGTCATCAGCTTTAGATTGCAAGTGCAGCAAATGCTTTTGCTATTTGATGTCTTGTGTACAATGTGATGTTTTGCCACTTGGATTACTAAACTGTGCTGGGACATTTCTTCCTGTTCATATCAGAATAACAGTGCTTGGACAATGGAAACCTTTTTGAAATCCAGAGAAGTTGGTTGAACTCATAGAATGCTTTCCAGAGTTTGCTTTAGATCATGGGCTGCGTTCTTACCGTGTGTCGCTGAAACACTTAGTACAGTGTGCGGTGTGGGGGGTCCAGGACTGATGCCCCTTGGTGCAGTTGCAGAAAAATTGAGTTATAGTAGAGATTAATATAATTACAGCAGAGATTTAACACTATACTGAAAACACCGTTTTAACTGGAAGGTCTAAATGAGACTGATTCAGTTGCGAGAGTCATTAGATGTTTCTGTGTTTATGAAAAAGTAATGAGAAAAACTAAAACAGTAATTCAAACCAAAAAGGTTTCTTCTTGGCGGCTTCATCAACGATTACAGAGGCTTTTTTTAGTTCAAAGCCTCATGGCACTGAACTGAAAGCTCCAAAGGGTAGATGAGACTACACACCAAAGATTCTTTCCTGCCTACCATCATGACAAAGCCTAATCTTGGCTGCAGTCATTAACCATCTGTGGGGTCTGTGCTGACTTTCTTGTATGAGCTCTCACATCAAGCTGTGGGCTTTATTCATATTTCTGTCCATAGAATTAATGAGCACATAAATGCACGTTACTTAGTGTTTGTAACACTAATAATCACTTATTTCTACTGACAGGAACATGCTTTCATCATAATGATTACCCCTGCTTTGCCTTAGGGTTCTTGAAGTATTCTGAAAATTTTCATAGAATCATATAACAGCCGAGGTCAGAGAGCACCTCTAGGGAACAACCAGTTCAAGCTCTCTTCTCCAAGCAGGATTAGTTGGAGCACATTGCCCAGGACAGTGTCCAGCTGGGTTTTGAGTATCACCAGAGTTGGAGACTCTGAGCAACTTTGTCCAGTGTTTGACCAATGTCGAAGTTAAAGAAGTTTTTTCTTTGGTTTAAACGGAATTTCTTGGATTTTCTGTATGTACTCATTGCCTTTTGTTCTGCTGCTATATGTTGCTGAGAAGTGTTTGGCTACTTTATGCCCTCACAACAGATATTTTTGGCATTTTACACATTTTTAAGGTCCTTCCTCCTCTTCTTGAGGCTGAACAGCCTCAGTTCTCTCACACCCTCTTTGTGTGACATATTCTTCAAGGCTTTAATCATCTTTGCATGGACTCCACTCCAGTAAGTCCAGATCTGTGTTGTACTGGGGATCCCAGAACAGGATGAGCTCTCCAGATGTGTCTCACCAGGCTGAATAGAGAGGAGGAATCCCTTTCCAGTGTCAGTGACAGACAATGTACACATTCTGTACGTCTCTCGACAGTCCAAGATAGCTCTACCAAATCTGAGTCTGTAAGAAGCCTCTTTAAGTGATGACTTGAGTACTACTCAGAAACTGCATCTGAGTCTTTGAGCTTTCAGATTTCTGCTGCATGTGCCAACACGGATTTTGATCTTGTTCTTCAAATATTTTCCATTTTTCAGTTTTAAAACTAAAGGCTTCTATTAATTCCCAGGGGAAAAAAAAAAGACATTTTTCAATGCAGATAATGTGAAACTCTTCTTATTTACAAGAAAATTAATATTTTGGATTAATATTTTTTTCAGTTTCCCACAGTGCTTTTAAATTACCCATTTTGACTCATTCAGCAACTCCTCCTAGCCTGTGGGAGTGAAGTTTTTATGTGTTAAGAGAGTCCTTAAGTTTTGGACTCAGTTTGATGGACTGTGACCATGATATGTCCATAGGAACAATACATCTGTCAGCTCAGGAGAAGGGGGACAAATAGTGGTTCGAGACGTTGAGGCGAAAAATCAGCAGTGTGCTCATCTGAAAAAAAGAAACAAACCAAAACAAATCCTCCAAAACAGAATGCCAGAACATTCAAACCAATCTCATCTCAAAAACACAAAATCCCCCCCAATAGTTTGTTGAAAAGAGGGTATGGAATCAAAGCCAAACTACTTCACAATAGTAGTCAATATAACAATTGAGATGACAATTTGAGAACAGTTCCTTATTACAGTTCTTAAGAAAAGAGAGTTGCCAGTAATGCCGAGGAAATATTTTAGCTGGTTTTCTACTGGGATAAACAAAATAATGGAAAGTGATATTTTTTATTCTGAATACTGCTTTAGAAACAATGGGAAAGGAAGAGAGGAAGAAAAGAAAAATCTTAGCTGGAAGGAAAGGAGTAGCTTTTGTGTAGTTAATAAGTCTGAAGAATAGGCAAAACTAATGGGCTTAGACACCAGGAAGTGTGCATATTCACAGAATTTGCCCCCAAAGATGTGATGCCAAAGAGACACAAACTAGCTCTGTCTCAAATAGGGACAGAACCTGGTGAAAATGAGGATGAGTTCTGGGGAGAAGGGCTGAAAAAGTGAGTTCTTGTTTCATTTTTATTTTGCTGTTCTGTTAACTTCTTCTGTGGCCCAGGGTACAAGGCTTAACCTCTGTATGCTCACAGTCATATAAAGCAGGCATAAAAACAACTGTAACTGTTTGTGATAGTTAACTAAATAATCTTTGTATAGATCCTCATATGAACTGTTGGATTTTTGCTGCCTTTAGTCTTTGAGTAGTCTTCTACGGTGGTAATAGTTCTGCTTCTGTCTGCTTGAATATTGTGGGGCAACATGTTCTGTAATGTTAAAAAAGTTATCAGGACATAATGGAACTATATGTAAAGTATGGATTGATATTAATCACAAATGCAGTGGTACTAATAGAATTACTTGGTATTTGCCCACGCTTGTGAAGTATGTGTCTTTCTCTGTTTACTACATAAAAAAGAAACATCTGAATTTATTACCCTTTTCCTTAAAAACATAAATTTTGATCCAGATGGAAAGAGTACCCTTAAATGTGCCAGATTTGGGGGGGGAAATGTTCTTAAATGTGAGATGAATGTGTTTAGTTTATGTTATTTCTTTGCCATGAGAATAGTTTCATGTTGTACCATTTCCTGTGCTCCTGACAACCTTTGTCACATGAATAAGATATCAGGACACTAATGACTAATATACAGTGTTCTGTGTCTGCTGATGCTATACTGTACTGCTGTGACCTTTGCAATATTATGTATTCTGATTGGCTGTGCATTTCACCTCTTCCCCACAAGTTAATAAGGCTGTAAAAAGGAGAGAACTTGAAATCGCCAGCCAGTCAAATTACAGAATATTGAAAAGGTCAGAGCAGTACAGCACACAGAAAAAAATTATGGAATATATGAGGCATTAAAATTCTTGTGACAATGATTATAACAAGAATGGAAAAGGATACCCATTTATGTTATTTCAATCTAGTGAACCCCATAGGATGACAGACCCAGGACAGCAGTAATTTATGCACCACTGACTCACGGGAGCTAAATTCACTTATTTACAGGGGTGCTTAGTAACAGGAATACACATCTGCTTGGGAGTTCCCTGCAAAGTGTCCACCCAAAACCGTCCTGAACCTTCAAGTACAGATACTCACCAGCTAGAGTGCTCTTTGAAGCTTAGCACTTTTAAACAGTGATTTTGAATGGAATATGTATTTGTGTGTCTTTTTAATGCAGGCATGTTTTATTCCTTTACTTTGTTTCAACTATACATCACTTTTAAGTACATTTATGGATATGCTTTAGCCCTCATTTCTTCATATGAATCTTTTTCCTGAAAAACTGACATACTTAGATCTGGTATAAACTAGGAATAAACTGGAAACAGCAGAAGTATTTCTCAATTAGCAGGCAAAGAAGTCCCTCAGATAATTTTGGGGAGATACGGAGAGCTGAGCAGGAAGGCTAGTAAAAGAACAAAACCATAACTATGCAAAAATATGGAAAGATTAAGGGGCTTGGGGAAGTCCTTTATGTCTGACAAGGATTTAGTTTTTTTTAAGAGGTTATAGAAAATGGTGTCTCTGAGCCCTCTCCTGTTGGGATTCATCTTCTGATACAGGTGTTTGCATGCATTAAATGTTGAAGGATATGATGAGCCAGATGTAGGAGTTTGTTTTCTGCCTCTTTAGGTTGTTCATGTTAACAGAATCATGGGGGAGTCTCGCTTGCTGGAGTGCTGGTGTCTGTTCATGGCGGGAATTACAAGGCAGAAATGAGGAGGTGTTCTGGTACAAACCACTTGTCTGAAGTAGAACAATGTTTCTTAGGACTTTACCAGTGACTGAGGCAACTGCTGTTTAGATCTGCAGCAGACTTGCTGGTGGGCTTGTGAGCAGGATAGAGAGAAAAACACACAGGAAAAATGGAAAAACAGAGGCCTCATCCACTTATACTTGCAAGCTGGGTCCACACCGAGGCAGTCTGGGCAGGAATGGCATGGAATGATATGACGGGGTTATCGCTGTATCACTTTCAGTCAGGCTGAACCTATGTGTCTGCATTTTCCAGCCCACTGAAAGCAAAGTTTAGGCAGTGAGAAGTGGTAAAGCTGCATATTGCAAGTCAGCCGCAGCAAGACCTGTATTTTAAAAATGTTCTTCTAGTATTTTACTTGCCAGCAGCAGTAAGTTCCTTGGCTGGGAATTGGGATAAAACACCTTTTGTCTGTGTAAAATTTGGGCTAGAAGACTTGCAAGTACTCCTTAGCTTTTTGTTAGAAGCAATGAAAAATTTTGAGCTGCTATGTTGTCTATCTCATTGTAAATTTGCAAGTTCATTTTTGAGCTGAATAAAATGGTTATGTAATTACATACTTCTCCTAATTATTGAGTAATTATATACTTCTTATAATTGCCGAGTAATCACTCTGCTATAACTAGAATTTAATGTTACAACTAATTGTATAATTACTGTATATTAATGTTGTTATCCAGGCAACTTGGAATAGAATGTTATCCTTTTAATTCATTTTCTGTTACTCGAAACTGTATTTTTAAAATATAGTATAGTTAGCCACTGGAAGAAAGATTAATAATGAAATAAAAATATCAGCAGAGGAAGTACACGGTTCCTTCCAGGCTCAAGTGGATGAAATTAAAATATTAACAAGTTAAAACTGTACCATCGATAGAAAAAGTTTCATTTTCACATGAATTTGGCATATATAAATTGCTGTTAGACAAATTCCTTTAACGCTTGAGGTTTGAATCTATCCTATGTGCTGATCTGTTAACACTGTATTTTTAAACTTTCCTACTCATTGGAGGTGAAACATTTGAAAAATGCTTTTTTTTTTTTTCCACAGCCAGCTGAGTCCTTAAGTGTTTAATGTCTCTAGGACCTTAATGTATATGTCAAATGTTGTTGCACGATCTTCACAAATAATAAGTCACAAACATCACAAAAACAGTGATAGATAATAGGAAGAGTGTGCTTTGTTGGATTGTATCTTCTCCCAAATCACACACAGGAACAGTTTCACAAAGGTGCAGAAGGAGGGTTTGATATACAGCTTAAAAGCTGAGCTCAAGTAATGCAGATGCATTTTTCTAATACTAGTTGGGTAGCCTGGGTATGTAAGGGTAATCTCAGACAAAATAACTTTGCTTCTGCAGGGTTCTGTATGTAGAATGTGTAAAATGTGTTTGTTCTTCTTGCATGATAAGAAGCTTTGCCTCCGTTGCTGTATCTAAAACAGGGTCTCTCAGTTAAACTTCAGTGAAATCTGAAATAAATCCATAGGGCTTCATGAAGTCATTCTACGTTCTCGCTAATGTAGTCTGTTTGGGTGGTCTGGTGCTATGGCAGGGTGCAATTCAGGTAGGATTTGAGCAATGAGGAACTAGGCTACAAGGCAGATTTATAAAAAAGAGTTTTACAAAACTGTCCCCCTCCCCAAAAGCTTAGAAAATAAGCTTATTGTATGTTACCAGTAGAATAACTGAAAATACCAATGCAGTTCATAAACACCAAGATAAAGGAATGGCTTGGATTTACGCCATAAATGAACCAAATTGTTCATAGGATTCCCAAAATTAGAGGAAAATCCAGATCACTCATCTGTGGTAAAATGTAATGTGAGCATGACTAAAATGTACTGCAAATGTATCTTAATGCACATCATAGAAATATGGAATGTATGAAAGATTGTTTCTGATTTAATAGTATTTCAGTTTTAATAGTTCATTTGAAACTTGCGCAAAAATGAGTAAGTCCGATGAGTGTCCTTTAAAAAATTAATTAAACGATTGATTTTTCTGGGTTTTTAGTAATTCTGTCTTATTTTTATTTTGTAGAGGACTCAGATGTAAATAATAAATCTTCTAGCTGTGACAATGTCTTAGTTGATTTACAATAGTTTTATAGTTATAGTCTGTTTAATCTCCTTCTCATACCTGTGGTCTTAGACTTGTGTGATTCTGCTGTTGTTTGTAATACAGAATTTCCATTGACTTCAATGTGAGCGCTCTCCATGGAATGATGGATAGTAATAATAATATTAATCGTTTATATAGGACTTCATACATTCAAAATATGATATTTAAATGAGTCAGCTTGGCTCTCAGATATGTGACTGAAGTCTTCATTAACTCAAATGTTACTTGACATATAATTTTTTATTTTCTAGTCTAACTAGAATTTTAGAAAGGGGTTTTTTTAAAAATTTTTGTAGAGTAGAATATTGTCTTATCTTAAGTTTGAGATCTTAAAAGAGTTGCAAAGGACATGTAGGTTGCTGACGTGTCCTCTGATGATTTCAGCTGATAAACTGGGTACTTCAAATCCTTGTTTTGTCTTTGAGAGGACTGCAGGCCGTGCTGGAAAGCCTGTATTACTGCAGATGACTGTTTGTTATGCATCCAATGGAATTAGCTTATAAACTCCTAAGTTAAGTGTTTTTCTAGTGAATTCAAAAAGTCTTGCCAGTCTTTCATGGGTATAAGAATTATCATTGATGTTTGGAAACTGCAATTATCACACAACTGTTCTAGAACTTCTGTTTGCAGTATATAGCAGTCAGCTTTGCAACTGGTTGGTTCATGTATTGGTTTGTTTATTTTCCAAGATTAACAAGTACCACAAACTGTTGGCAAAAGGAGAAGAAATAGTGAATCATATTTTTTCTTCCCAGTAGACCAAAATTTTGTGTGTGTTACTGGTATAAATGGCAACTCTTCATTTGAGTAGAAATAAGACTTGATTCTTAAAGACAGCGAACTGTAGCAGATGCAAGGTCTAACATTTGTTCTTTCCCTCCTCCTCTTGTTTTTCCATAACAGATAATGCTAATTATTCCCTTGTAAATGATACTCGGATGTTGTGCAGCAGCAAGGAATTCAATGTATGGGTACCCATTAAAGGTCTGATTCCATTTTCTAACTACACAGTACAAGTGAATGCATCCAACATCCAGGGCAGCTTGATAAGTGATGCTATAACCATAGTCATGCCTCCAGGAGGTAAGTATGAAAAAGTGCTTTTTCTGTGCATGTAACAATTACACAAACACTCTGTTCCACAAAACATTATTTATTATCGCAGCTGAGGACTGGAAGTTCAGAAGAATATGTTTGCATTAGTAGTTCCTACTCACGAAATCGTTCTTTTTGGCTTCTAATTTGTCACATTGTACAGTTTAAGAACTAGAAAATGAAAATACATAGTTGTGTAGTTAGCATATTATGAAGGTGAGAATTGCATTATGTACTTCATATTTTTCTGTGAATGGTGGTGTATTCTGGCATGGACAGCTATTCTAGCCCAAGAATATAGAGAGACTCACCTGCATTTTGTAATCTGTTTTAGAGTAAAAGTTGTAAGTGCTGACAAGGAGCACTTTCTGGATAGACCTAGAGAATTTGTTTAATAATAGTAATATATTGGCAATATATTGAGCCAGAATCCACAGAACAGTGTAGCTGTAAGAAAGTCAATTACAATGTACTGATTTACAGTGAATTATGCTGTAAACTAGTCTGGATATTATCTTCATAACAATTTGAAGTAAGAGAATTGAGCAAATATACCCTAAACATTGTGCAATGATTTGTTTTGTGGCTTTGTTGTAGTTTTGTTTTTTTCAAGAAAGCTCACATTTATAGCCGAGGTAGATGTGTTAATTTTGCATTTGCTTTTAATGGACACCCTGGCTAATTAGTTTTTGTTAAATAGATGACAAAGGATACAATTAATTTAATGCAATTTTGAATTTTTAAGTGAGAGTCCAACAACACTTGTTTTTGAAAGAGTGTGGTGCAGCTGTTGAGCAAGAACAATGTAGAGGGACATACATACAATTTGAAAATAAAAGAGGAGGGAAAAAAAAAAGGAAAGAAAAACCATAAACCTTACAGCTCAAAAACAGAGACTTGAAACAATTTGCTTGCAAACAGATGGATAGGGTTTGGGGACTTCAGAAAAGTGAGTAAATACAACACAGAGTTTTTATGACAGATTACTGAGGAGCAAGGAAAAAGTCAATTCCCAGCACATTTTGGACTTTTCCAATCCGATTGTCAAGTTGCACCTACTGTTAACATATATACATTCTCAAATAATAATAAAACGGCATCTGAGTTTTACTGCTCATTGAAGACTGAGCAGTAAGACACTGATATTTCTAACTCCAGTGTCACATTTCAATTTTGCTTAGCAAAATTTGGTAGTGAAAATTTCACCAAATGACACAGTTAAGGATCTTTAAAGATAAGCAAGGATGTGCACAAGTTTATGATAGCCGTTAAGATACACTTTCTTTCATCATTAGATTGTTGTTGATTACAATTAGAAAACTTATAGCTTTGAAATTATCTTTTTTATGACCTTGTGGTAGTTTAAAAGCAATACCTCATTGGTTAAATAGGTTTTAGTTCATGCTTCCTTTTAGTTAATGATCTGAAAACATATTATCCTGATTTACACATAAAATCATGCTGAAAAGCATGTGGCATTCACTAGGATATGTGTGTTTAAGTAGAATTAAATTAGCAGTGAGAGTTATTAAAGAAATCTTCCATACTATTGTCCAGTGGACTGTGATCTGTAGAGAAATGAATAATAAATGAAGCAGTGCATATGAGAAAAGTGCTTTTTCACACACTATTTTCACTATATGTGTACACATGTACAGACACACACGTGTGTATCTAGGACAATATATGTTTGCTTTACTATGATGTTTATTTTAATGAGGCTTTGAATGCTATACAATTCCATTGCATGCTAAATTATGAGTATAATGGTAATTTTACACTGGGCAATATTCAGTGCCTTCACACTTTCTAAATCATTAAATGAAATCTAGATGCTACTTAAGTAGGAAAGAATTTTATTATTTACTTCAGTGGCCAGGATTTCACTTAGATAGAAGTTTTGTTTGATCAGAAAGTAAAGAAGGTCTCGTTATGTACAAAAGCACAGCCTTTTAATGAGTGTTAAAATGTAGCATTCTCTTCAAGGATAACGAGAAAATACTATTTAAGAAATCTGCACTGTGGGGAGTAGTTCATGGAGCTTGATGGAAGATTGTCTAAGAGGGAGCGTGATAGAGGACAAAAGAGTATTCTGTTTTGAAGTTATTGCCAATCACTGTTTTACAATTATGATACAATTCTTTTTCCAACATGCATTTCTTTTGTTCCTTTTTTTTTTTTTAGCTTTGAAGCACATTGCAGACAATATAAAGCGCACCAAATCCTTAGTGTTACCTGACTGAATATATCTTGATTTCTTATCAAGCTGATTTGCCATGCTTAAAGTCAACACTTAAAAAAACTGTCTTAGAAATAAGGAATTTATTTTATCTAAGCTCTTGACTAAAATTGCAGTGCAGGTTCAAGAGTTCTTGGAAAGATTAAAAAAATAAAAACTGAATCCAAATGTTAATCCATAAATATGAAACTTTCTTTTGACCCTTACCCTGTAGTGGTCTAGAGTTACTAATGGGGTTAGGATTTCAGCTCTTAATGGGACTTGGTGCATTAGTGTTTGGTATGCATGGAATTCAGCATTCAGTTTAATAAGTGGTTGACATTGGTGATGTCCCTTAATTTGCTTAAATCTAATTGGCTCTTTTATCAGTCAAACCTGTATGGATTGGCAATTGATCAGAAAGGGTCAGCCATGACTGTGCATGTACTTAAATGCTGGAACCACCAGTTAAAGTCACTGTTGCATAATAAGAAGCTGAAACCATGAGAACAAATGATCTTCAGAGTCGGAAAGCAAAAGAAAGTGGAGAAGTTTTTCAGGATGTTCAAGTTCAGAACAAAGGCATTATGGAGTATATAAATTTTAAATACACAGCTTTTTGCCTCAAGACTTAAAGCTTTTTTTTCCAGCTGAACTGAAATCTTGTCTGAAACTGTCTTTGTTACATCAAAGAACTGCATAGAAAGCTAGAAGAGATGGAAGAAGCATAAAAGGGCATAGTTTAAAATGATTAGTGACAAATTTCATACTGCAGAGGTAGGAGTAAATTTTTTTGAGTTTTATATTTTTTCCAAAAAGAATAAATTTGTTCTATTTATCTTGTCCTAAACTGCTTTGGTAGAAGCTGTAAAAAAATAATATATTAGCCAGTGCTTCACATTAATTTGAGGATGCCAGCCAGTAAAAGATCTGGAAAACAAATTGTTATAGAATTAATTTAATTAGATAAATTACTTGAAGTGATAGAGAGGATATAAAACTGCAAAATTCTGGGAGAAAATCTTTTGCACAGAGTTCTGGGTTATACATTTTTCTCCTCAATGAGTGCTATTTCTGATCTAGTGGCACATAGAAGACCCCATTATTTTAGAATTGCTGTGTAATAAGGGATGGTGAGCTAGCAGAAAGGAAATTCACAATCACTGCTGATAATAGCTTATACTCTAGTTAAATCCATTTATTCCCTTCCCCTGGCCGCCAAGGCCTGAGTATGGAAGGGAATGGGAAGAAGATGGATTATGTTGAAAAAATAGATGCAAAAAGGACGGGCTGCTGCTCTGATGGGAAGCAGGAAGGTGGAGGCTCAATCGTCACCTACAAAGCAGGAAAAAGGACTGTATTTGCAAGTCATGACAAGAGGTATGAAGACTGTTGTGGATGGTAATTCTGTATCACATTGCGGAATTGACTCCCTGTAGATTCTTATACTGGGGATTACAAACCGTTAGCTTGGTGCTGATTTATCTACAGAAAAGAGCCTCAAAGAATTGATACATACTTTCTGTGTAAAAGATGAAAGGAAAAATACTCTGAAAAAAAAATCTGCCTAAGTAGTGAAGTGCCTCTTTAAACTCTGCCATGATTTATTAAGCACGTTGTTCGATTATGTGCTCTCTCCATGATTTGCACAACATAGGAATGTCTAGCAGGGAAAGATGTAAGATTTTGGCTTAGTCCCTTAAGGCCCTGCCCCTTGCTGGTCCCTTGTTTCTGGGTGGAATACTGCATGCCTCTGCCTGGGCTTGTTCTCAGCAGCAAAACTTGAGCCTACGTACCTGTAGCTGTTGATGTTTGTTCAATATCTACAGGAGATGGTGTCCTGCAACCAGAGGATTTCAGCCACTGTTAGTTTAAGTTGCAACACCTCGGAGACTGGGCATTGAACCTCATCATAGGACCTCTGATCTAATTATGCAAACAAGCAGGAACCACATCATACAACTTATATTCACATCTGAAAGCATTTGCTTATGCAAGTTGACCACTGAAGCCAGCAGGCCTCCTTAGAGGAATGAATATTCAATAAACAAAGCAAACTGATGCTAAGTCGGAATTATTTAGGAAGAAAAATCAAACTTGAATATGCTAGAATTTTTCCTGTGAGACAGATTTATTTTCCCATTTTTCCTAGTATCACATTGAGTCACACCATAAAATTTGTTTTGAAGGAATGTCCTTTGCTTCAAATTTCAGGTGTTTGAGACACACTTGTTTTCCTCTCTTATCCTTCTCCTTCTTCTACTTTTCCTCTCTCTCCCTTCTCTTTTTAGAGAGAAATCCAAGAGGAAGAATCCAAGAGGATTCTTTTGTTCTGTATCTTCTGTGTTAACAGAAAGTTCTTAGTGAAAAATTGTGACCATATCTTTTCTAAAGGTACTATAAGGGAAGATCAGGATAGAGTAGGGAGGGGTAAAGAGCTCTCCTGCATCTCTCATCAATGACCTAGCTAATTATGGTGTCAGTTGCAAGCTGTGTAGATTGTCTGTTCCACTTCCTTTTGTCCAGAAAGATGATTTCATGGGGATGTAAGGGTTGGATTGCAAAAGTGCTTGTGTGGAAAACTGGGAGTTGTTCTAGTGAAACAGTAATTCTTCTCTAATCTCTGCAGTATTGAACTGATTGTCATTTTCATTAGTGCTACTTTCTTCTTTTATTCCCCTCTCCCAGGCTGTTCAGCACACCTTTCAGTGAGCTCGTACTGTGTCCATTCTTGATTTTGGGTGGGTATTTTGGATGGCAAGAGATGAGAGAAGTCTTGTTCCTGAACACTTGTGTCTTCAGGCTCTGGCAATGGGAGGCACAGAGGTGCCCTCTTTGCAGCTCACTTTCCTAAACCACAGCCAGCTGGGGCTCAGTCTAACTCCACACATCATAAAGCCTGCTTTAAATTGAAGCTTAGTATAAGTCCCTACTCATAAAACTGGGGAGTTTTGCCAGCAGGCAGTGACACTCCTACTATGTACTTTCCTTCTGATTGCTCCCTCCTCTTTGCCTTTGCACCCTGTGTTTTTGGGGCTGGGCAGATCTTCTGTAGTTCCAGCTGTGCTCTTTCCATGCTCCAGACACGTGCCACCTGTATTGATCAGCTCTTTGGTTGCTTTGTCTCTTCTGGAGCAGCATGAAACAGCTGAGACAAGAAGATCAAACCAGCAATTTTAGTTGCCTAGAAAAACATGGATGTGTTTGCTTGCTTAGGGAGAGCCAGATGAGACAGGGAAAACTGTGCAACAGCTAATTGATCAGCTATAAGCAGGCAATTAACCTCACTGAAGAGGTCTCACTCAGGTCTTTCCAAAACCTTAGCCCTAGCGTGAGATCCAGACTGTACTTAAGACCTCTTAGAAGAAATCTGTACTAGGGAAGATTTCATGCTGAAAAACTACAGCGTGATTGTACTTCAGAAATACAGGAGAATATATAAAAATGGGGGAAATGGGCTGTTGTGGAATGTAGAGGTAGATCATTATTTAAAATTGTTACCTACCATCACATTAACCTGTTTCAGAGCAATTTCAATTGTACACAAAAAAAAAGGATACAATTTAGATGAAGTGTGCCATTTTTTGTATAATCTCAAGCTTATTCGTGCTTGGGGTGTTTTTACTTTTGGTTTTTCTTTTCGTTCTGAGCAAAGCTGAACTAGATTTTTCAGTACTGTATATAAAGTCAGCATTCTTTATGTGATAAATTAGGCTCTGTTGAAGGAAGTCTACAATAAAATGCTGTTGAAATTCCTGGTGAAAACATACAGAAGACATTTGAAAAATCACACCATGAATTTTGTCTTTAGAACCATTTTCCAGATATATGTAAGTACTAGGAATCAGATCAATTTTTGTGTTACTTTGCTGCTCTGATTTGCACTGCTTTTCTAAAAGGCTCATGTTTTTATACTTTCTTTTTTTTTTTGACAACTCCTGCCCCTATAGGTTTTGGAATAAAATTTCATTTTCATTAATTGTCAGCAAAGGCAAATATTTGTGAGTTTTTGGTTTGTTCGTTGGTTTGCTAGTTTTTTTTTGGCCATGTCATTCTGTATTTTCTGCACTTGAAGCATCTAGATTATGGAAGTTAGCCCGGTGATCATAAAGCATTTTAATAAAGTGGCAGTGTTTGGAGGTTTGTGCCGCTTTGCACAGCTCAGAAAGTTTTGAAGTTCCTCTGCCTGCAATGAACTCTGTACACCTCCAGCAAAGTTCTGTCACCCTGTTGCATATTCTCCATGTTTCCATATTAGGGAAAAAAAAGCTTCATAGGGGGAAAAATTAAGGATTTTTTTAAAGACGCTGCTGAGGTATAAATGCAGAGGGAATCAAATCGCTGTTTTTTTCTTCTCTTTAGCTAGGGACAAAATCAGAGATGATCCTTCTTAATCGTCATGGCCATAAAAGTGCTTTTGGGTTTTTTTTGCTGGTTCTATTTACAGTTAAAAATTACTCTTAGTAACTTCATTTTGGGAGTTTTCTTTGTAGTTTGGAAAAGGATCTGAAATTACATTAAAATATCTGAAACTTTATATCTGAATTCTTAAAACACTTTGCAGAAATGAAGTATTTTTCCTTCATATAGCTAATTATTTGTTCTGGTAGTGTTTTAAGTTTGACTTTTCCCTACTTTTTCTTAGTGTAGCGCTCCTCGTTCTGTTACATGTACGTCATTATGTTTAGGTTAGTTGGCTGAGTAGCTGAGGAGAAAAAAGCTTCTCTACAAAGGCAGAAAGGGAGAGAAAATGGCAGCTGAGTGAGAATTAGTGACTAAAGTCACCGCTTCTCCTCTGGTGTTCCTATAACACAGTGTTGGTGTGTGCTACCCTCTTTCCTACAACAAAGGCAACTATAAGAGTCTATAGCCATTAATGATTGATTCCTGGCATCTGACAGCTTTTTCCTCACTTTTCTTTGCTTTCTGAATGTTATTTTTGTGTCTGCATGCATGTGCAGGTGCACACACACAAAAATGTATGTAATATATCAGTATACGCATGTTCATGTACACATGATTGCTTTCTGTCTTTTTTTATCTTTGGATCTCTATGCAGATCATGATTATTCCTCTGACAAAGAAATACTCTGCTTTTAGATTAATTCCAGCTGAGTAAAATGAGAAAGGGAATGAATGTATTTCATGTTGCAGGGGGATATGTCCAGTATTGAATTATATTAATCCTTACTGTTTATATACTGACCTATTTACTTTTATGATTTTTACAAATGTATCTGCTAATTCAGATTTCCAGTAGGCTTCTCAGGTGACTGAGGATTGCTATTCCCATTTTACAGATAGAGAGAAAGGGAGGCATGTATTAGCCAGGGAAGGTAAAAGAAAATTTTATATTCCTCCTCATGCTGTGAAGTATAATACACGTCACAAAGTTTGTCAGCCTTTCTTCTTGTCTCTTAGCTTAGGCTCAGGGATTGCGTCTTTGTGAAAGGTGTCACCATAGTTTATGCAGCCAGTGTGTACAGAGAAAATCCCTGCATTCAGATTGACCAATTTTAGATTATCTAAACATTTCTAGTAATACACATATAAAGAAAAGAAGTTGAGTAAGTGAAGAGATGGCATTATATAAAGAAAAAATATTTCTCTTTTCTCTATTTTTCTTTACATTGAAGTTGTGAGTGCTCTTACATACTAAGTAGCCTGTTTGAGAGGGTTATTCATAAGAAATTGATGCTGCTGTCCAAAATACTCAACTGATGGTTGTAATCTGAATTAATCAGCTGTAAATTTTCTGTGTTGAGGATTTAGCCCTATGTTTTAAAAATGAATGAAGGTGAGGAAGTTTCCCCTGGCTCTTTACTTTTTATCAAAAGATTGAAGAAAATCTGTATTTTAGAGAGTAAGTATTGCCAAGATATTTAGTTTACTTCAACCTGTGATGAATAGTGCGTGTATTTTGGGGTAAATGCTCTGAAATGTCTTGTGGCACAGAAGGCAAAGCACATTCAGCCTGGTTTGGGTTTGAATAAAGCACAGTGATGGTACAAAGACTTTTAATCAATTAGGCTACCTGATTTTGAACAAGATGACAGTAGTCAAGGTCTTCTCAGTAAAAATACTTGTAAGCAGAACATTCATTGTTGTATATAGACACACAACCACCGATTCCGGTGGATTTATGTGTTCTTCAGTATTATCTAAGGAAATTAAGCCCAGAAATAATTCATATGAATGGTTTATTTGTTAAAAGTGCTTAGAACAGGGCATTAACTGATGAGTAGCTACTTAAGAATGCTGTATGAACATTCCTATGTGGATAGCTTGGCTATAAAAGGTTGTAATCCTTTTGCCCTATTTACCAGAGAAGTCAACTGTATATTTTGAACAGATTATTTCTGTATGGGAATAGTCTTGTCTGAATTGCTTTTTATTCATCCTAAATATTAAATATTTTCTTCAGTATATAACACCTAGATCATATTTCTGTCAATCGAAATGCTATTTTTAGTGGGGAACCAATCCATAAAAACAGTCAGGGATTTTTGCAACAGGTGGAAAGAAGGTGTTACCTTTCATATTCTTTCATAGCTTATCTCTGTTAAACACTGCCTGAAAAAAAGAGATCTGGATCATTCATCCTGTCTCCCAGTTGCTGGGCAGCGTACTGCTATCTGGGTTCTTAAGCAGGGAATGCAGAATACTGTCCATCTATCCTGTTGAAACTCTGCTATTGCGTGTAGGGGGAAGTCTCATTTACTGGGGAAAAGAGAGCAGGTGCCGTTGTAACCTGGGGCTGGTGACACTTCCCAGGCTGGGGTGAGGGAGCGTGCATGGCAGCAGCACAGAGGGCAAGAGGAGAATGTGCTGAGTTCTGGGCATTCGTGGCTGTGGATGTATGTTGTTCATCAGTTGTACTCAGCATGAGCATCAGAATGTGATCCTACCGCTATTTTCTAATACAGCTTAATTTATTGATACTGCAGGTGTTGGACTGGACTGTAACGTGAAGTGACAGCCATAGCATTGCAGTTGGCATTTGGAGGAGTGATAAGAATTCTTGTTTGCTCTGTAAATGTGGTGGTTCAGATTTGTCAGCCTTGGCCTAGTGTGTTATGTAAGAGAATAATACACAGTGTTTTGGTTTTTGTCTTCCTAATTATAACAGTTTATTTCCAGAACTAAATTTTTGATTCTTCTCTATTCCATTGTGCAGATTAGACCCCTGAGAGTTTTACATGTTGATCAATGGCAGGATTTGGTTATATAGGAAAAAGCACTCCATACTAGTAATAATGACAGATACAATTAAATTAATTCTTTGCTGTCTCCTTTGATGTACACAGATTTTCCTCATTAATATTGATGGACTTGAGAGTCACAAGCACATGTTGGGGGTGGGGGGCAGAAAGCCCCTGAATGTTGTATTTTGCTTTTTGTGGAGCTGACTATATCACTTTATATTTAAATGTAAGGAAAGCTGCTGACAGTTTTGATATATTAAATTATAACTGAGAACTAATTCAAGGATCAAAGATGCTCTTTGAGAGACATCACTTTAGTGGTAGGAAAAATCATTACCTTTTTTGCCAGTCTCATGTATTTGTACTGTATGTCTTGGAAATATCATTCCCTACAGTTTCTGAATCTTGATGTTTAATTTAACGCAAAGGTCTTTGAGCAGCACAATGGGAGGGGGGCTTCTGTTAGTGAAACCTCGTAGAAGGAAATTGAAATGTACATGTTTTTTCTCATTTATCAAAGAAGTGCAAAAATCTAAACTGACATTTTATATCAAATGAATTATGAACTGTGTACCTCGTACCTAAGGGAACAACAACTAAATTAGACTTTTGTTAAAAAGAGAGAGAGAGAATAAAAATAGGCTTTTAATAAAATATACAGTCATATTTGGTATTTTGTCTGAATCTGACATATACTCTACTTTGCAGACGAAAACTAGAGTATAGGCTACTTCAAAGTCTATGCTTTGAATGCCATAGAAGGAATTGAGAAGCAGGTTAAGATGACACGGAAACCACTTTATAGATATTGCTGCTTTGATATTTTTGTTTTCAGCCTTGTCCAATTCAGGTGAACAGGAAAAGATTTTTAATAGCATGAAGATTGGAGCAAAGTAGTATATGGTTTGTTAGGGGGTTTTTTTGGTTAGCTAGGTTTCTTTAAACTTCCATTTGTGAGAATATGGTTCCTACTGAAACAGACTTCCAGGGAGCAAAATTTTGCAAGACACTTGATGGAACCTTAAGAAGTCAATTTTCAAAGATTTATGCGCTCGGTATTCTACCGGCATGACTTCTACTGTCTTTAGGTGAACATTTCTTGCAAGCAAAGATGAGACTCCCAGTCTGTAGAGTTTTTGACTCATTTTGACAATGAGTCAAAGTCTCTTTGTGATTACCATGTATATCGTAAAGAACTAAGAAGTAGCTGTGAACAAAAGCCAGCTCTGTGTTGCCTTGATTACTAGGAGCAGAAACTTTAGGGAACCTCCTCTTTTCCTCCTCTTTCTGCAAGTAAGGAAAGAATTTGAGAGGCAGAAATTCTGTTCTGACTGCAGTTGTTTCATGGCCAAAAGGTAGTCCAGTGACCTGAATCTCACAGATACCTGTAGGGTATTCAAGATACAATAAGACTGCACCACCCACTGTTCATAGCGGCTGCTTAACATCAGCTAATCTGTCATCTTGTCAGATCCATTTTCTATTTATGGGCACTCTTAAGCTTGGTTTCCATCAGAAGTGGTAGTATTTCACACCATCCATTATGTACCACAGAGAAATTTATGGGTTAAAAATAACTATAGGTAATTTTATTGCAGAGCTAATTTATTTGCACCCCTGCATTGTTCTCCAGTCTGTACATACAGGGATATATAAACTGAGGCTTCTGTGGAAATGCACATCAGCTGGTAACACTGGAGTTTTCTACCAGCAGGATGGCCTCTTCTTTAACAGTCCACCAGCACATCCATACTGCAGGAGTGCACTATGAAGAGACTTCTTATTTAATGAGACTTTTTATTTAGTGAGAACATTCACATATTTTCCAGTATCTCATTTTCTTTAGCATTCAGTTGAGGTTGCTGTATTTTCTTAGTTTCTTTAGCCACGTTGGGTGGAGATATAGAGTCATAGAATCATTTAGGTTGGAAAAGACCTTCAATATCACCAAGACCAACCATTAACCTAACATGACCAGGTCCACCACTAATCCGTGTTTCTAAGCACCACATCTGCACACCCTTTAAATACCTCCAGGGATGGTGACTCCACCTCTTCCCTCGGCAGTCTGTTCCAATGTTTGACAACTCTGTATAGCTAATAATTATTTGCAGAAGCCACGTCCACTTGTTCAAGTAGAATGGTGCTTTCTGGTTTTGAGTATCCAGTGTTATCCTTTTTCCTTCAGTCATAGAATAAATTAATATTAAAAATTAATTTTTAGCAGATTATGCTTCAGAATGATGCATATGCTTCTTGTAACATCACCACCTCTGTGCCTTTTCCTTTTTCTTTTATCTTTCTCTTCTTCTATGATGTTAGAATCACCTTCAGAGAATTATTAGGCTGAAAAAGAGTTAATTGGGAAATCAGCTCGTGCCATTTTCTTTCCTCAAAACTGTAAGTTATCTCCTTTATGGTAAGCATTTGTTTA
This sequence comes from Cnemophilus loriae, assembly GCA_013397755.1. Taxonomy (NCBI): domain Eukaryota; kingdom Metazoa; phylum Chordata; class Aves; order Passeriformes; family Corvidae; genus Cnemophilus; species Cnemophilus loriae. Next base: position 1,926,067 of record VZTF01003267.1, read on the forward strand.
GTCTGATGGAGATTTGAAAACTTTCTTGCAGAAGTTCAATCCCACTGCTGTGTGTCCTGTTTCCCAGGAGACACAGAAATTTGACACGTTTCTGTGTCTCCTGGGAAACATTCTCTTTGCAAAACTTCTGCAAAGTTGAAAATTCCTATGTGTCTATCCTTGTTCTTTTAACTACGTGGGATTAAACTTTCTTCCCTGGGCTTTTCTCAACCACAAGTGATAAAATTTGATTTTTTTTTGTTGCTTTTGGGAAGTCTCTGGATTTCCAGAGCTATCTAAGAACTGTTTAGCTTCAGACAAGAAGCAACAAGTTTAAAAGCCATCCTGCAGTTCTCTGAAATTGTGGAATCAACATTAAGAAAGAAATTTTAGTTTACTCAAGAATTTCCTCGCCAGCAATCTGAAGACTCTCACCAGAGATGTTTCCATTGTGGAAGGTACCATGCCTGCCTTTAGTTATAGCTCTCTGATGCCAGATATTAATTACAAAGAAAGCTGTAAGATTTTGAAGATGATGTTAAATTATTTCACCCTTTTTCCTTTAAAAAAACTAACGAAAGAACCCTACTACCGTCTACTACCACTACCACTACTATTACTACTACCNGCCCTTTTTCCTTTAAGAAAACTAACGAAAGAACCCAAACCCCCAAACAACCAAGTACAAAAAAGTCGTCTATTACTACTACCACTACTACCACTACTATTACTACTACCACTACTACCACTACTACCACTACTATTACTACTACCACTACTACCACTACTACCACTACTACCACTACTATTACTACTACCACTACTACCACTACTACCACTACTACCACTACTATTACTACTACCACTACTACCACTACTACCACTACTACCACTACTATTACTACTACCACTACTACCACTACTACCACTACTACCACTACTATTACTACTACCACTACTACCACTACTACCACTACTACCACTACTATTACTACTACCACTACTACCACTACTACCACTACTACCACTACTATTACTACTANCTACTATTACTACTACCACTACTACAAAAACCCACAATCCCAAAAAACCTCCTGAACTTAATCTCTAAAGCTGCTTTATGCAGGAAGCTGAAGTTGTTATGAAGCATGAAGATAGACAAGATTTTTTTCCCTCTGCTCTTGCCACATCTGTCCCCCTGAGTTAAAACAGGCAGATTTGATAGTTTCTTAAAGCTATTTCACAGAGGTATGTCATTTTCCAGTAGCCAGAGTCACAATTAACCAGCAAGAGCTGTTTGTTTAATTGCAATTTCTGCTTGATTTTGTAATACCATTCCTTATGGTTTTTCTCCATAGTATTTTTAAAAAAAATAATTTCGTTATATGGCAGTTATTGGCTAGCCATCCTTTTAAACAGTCTGATGACTAATTAGTTTTACTGGGCAGTTATAAATTCTAGCCAATGTCCTTACTACAGGTATTTAAATCATTAATCATTCAGCTAATTGCTTATTGGCATTCTTTTGTGGCTTTTAGAGTTTAGTAAAGTTCTTGCTGAGTAAGATGGACAAACTTCCACCTAACATGAGGAAGGAAGGCACATTACTTTGTATGGAAAGGTCAGGTGACAAATCTGTAAGACATTTTTAGAGTGTTGACCTTAGTAAAATGTAACATTTAGGAAAGGAGCATCTCTTACACGTATTTTCACTTGAGACCCATGCCCAGGTTGCAGGCGTTGAGGTTGTACATGAAGAAAAATTCATTAAAAGGAGGGGAAGGTCTGATTATTTTGGGGTTCTTCTTGCTAGAACGGTATTAATGAAGAATAAGTAAGCCTGCTTTGGGATTTCAAAAGACAGTTGTCTTAAACTTCAGGTCTGCAGGTCATGGAGTAAAGCCCGAGTTGATTTTTAAGGCCCTACTAAAATTATGCTCTGCAGCTTAGAATACCAAATAGTTCAAGTGCAGAAAAATCTGCAATTAGAGCTTACACACTCAATCCAGATAAAGATAAATTTTAGATTTTTTTCAAACATTATTATTTTTTTGAGTGATATTGTGCTATGCAAGTACAAGTAACATTAAAGATTAATGCTAAAAGTGAATAGATTTACAAAGCCACTTCTTTTCAAATGAAATTGCTATTACAGCAGAGAGCAGAGGTATAAAACAGGATAGATTATGAAGAGAGAACAAGATATTTCTGTACTCTGTTTATATTATACTTACAGAAAGAAAATTTCACTAACATGAGGTGTGAAGAAGTTTGGACTTAAAAGTTTGCAAAGGCTTTAAGCTACTCCTTTATATCTCTCTATTTGCTTTTTGTCAAAACACAGCCTCCTTTCTTCCCAAGATAAATGTGCCAGAGAGGAGAAAGCAAGAGGGCCACCATGAGCCTTTCACATTGTGTGTTCCAAAGTGCAAGGATGCGCGTTGAATAAGGGTGCGTTGTCCTTGGGATACGTATTGTTAGATGGAGCTGTATCTGTAACTGAAAACATCCAGCAGCGAAATTTTAAAATTAGAAAGAAAATCTAAGAATATTCTGTGCACTCTCTAGTCGTTGAGAGTGTGAGAAATAGTGTGGTTGCACATATATGTTAAATGAAAAAAATCAAGAACAACTCTCATGTTCGCTATACACTGAGAAGGAAAAACAATGGGGAAAGAGTTAAAAACCAAACCAGAGTAAACTTCAGTGAACCTGTGAAGATAAGAAACAACAAAAAAGCAATCTTCTGCTTTGCCAAGAGATAAAGGTTTATAACTAGCATGCTGTTCTAGTGATGACATATGGCCCAGCATCATGGCCTTTCTCTGAAATGAAAGTAAAACACATGCCCAAGTTGAGAATTATGGGGAGTGCAACGAGTGGAATTATTTGGACTGAGCAAACCACTAGATAACAGGCATACCTGAGAAAATCAGAAGGAAAAAATGTCAATGTGCAGAACATATTGCCATAAAAAGTGCCTTAATGAGATTATCTCAGTACAGGCACCTAGAATAGAAAATGAATCAGGAGTACCTAAACAAGCACTACAACGAGATAAAGAAATGGGGTTTGTGAATTGCACCTGGAAAAGAGGAAGAGTAGTCATGACAGAGCAAGACACCCATCTAAAGGCAGTCTGACTGGAACTTTTCCTTGCTGTTTTGGTAGAAACGCTGGAGAGCCTATTTTCCTCCTCCCCTGTAGTTAAATCCGTGCAGTTATCATTTGCATCCATGTGTATGAAATATATTTTGATAAGATACAAATGCTGAACATTTTATATATGCAGATGTGACAAATTGTAGATTACATATTCATAGCTCCAAACTCTTCTAGCTGCCTATCTGGAGATGATATGGATACATGGGGGTTTGATCACTGTTAAAAGTGGTGACACTTCACTTCAAAGTTGGTGTGAGTTTGCACCAATTTTATAGATATGTAATTGAGATTTGCTGGCTTTTCTTCTTATTATTGAAGATTAATAGTGCAGACATTTTTACAACTAAATAATCATTTATTGTCATAATAGTAGTTCACCTTTTTATAGTCCTATTCAAAGTTGTCTACTTTCAGAAAATTTACATTTCAGGTAAATCCTTATGATAAATATAATGGATACCTCTCAGAAAAAAATAAGCTTTCAACATGGAATAAACATTTAAGCACAATCATTTCACACAGTTCTTGCTTTCCTAAAATAAACAAATACTTACAAAGCTGACTATTTTTACACATGTTGTTTAAGTGAAAGAAATTGAGGCAAAAAGTTGAAACACTTTTCAAAGGCTGCTTAGCACATTACTGGCTTAAGAGGGATCAGATCTTCCTCGATCCATCTGCACATAGCTGAGTATCTGGAATACAATATATCATTGTCATCTTGAAACAGTCTTCAGTTTTTATTGTTTTGTGGAAATGTTTATTAATTATTTGATTAGAATTGACATCTGATTAAATATTTTATTCTTTGTAGTCTCTTGATATACAAAGCATGACTTTCTGCCCTGCTAAGTGAGGATTTACTGGGCTAGATGTTGATTCAGTAGGTTGCAAGTGGAGTGCTTCCCCCCTGAGGGTCATATTAAAGCTCGAGGGGAGATTTTTGAGCAACACTGCATCTTAAAGACAATATATCAGGCTGATAGATACATGGCTCTTCTGCTGAGAAATTCACAGTAGAATTATTGCTTGTTGCCTGTTATTACTTGGGTAGTAAGGAGTCTCTTGGGAATATGGATTGGATAAAAAGGGTTAAGCTGGGGGAAATGTTACACTGAAGACCTTGGTGATGAGGAATGCTTGAAATAGTCAGAGGATGTTTTGTGTGCAAATTAGAATTACCATTTTGGGGGGTAAGTGCTCTGCAGTTTTAATGAGCAAATCGTGATTAGTTTAATAGATCACCTTTCACATTATGACTCAGCAGAGACTTGGCAATTTATTTGCTGTACCCTCCTGCCCCCCTGCCCCATTCCTTTGGAGAACACTCGCTAGTACATAGCTGAGGAAATTCTCTGTGGGCTACAGGAAGCCTTTCAGATAAATACAATTACTGTATATTGTAACATGTTGGTTTGAAAGTAGTGGGCTTGGCTTGTTCTACGGGTCAGTCGACTTTCACAGTAGAGATTTGTCCAAATTTTCTACTCTTCCCTATGCTGTGCTTTTGTTGGTAGAAGAGATTTGAACATTTAGCTGAGATTACCTACGCCATTAAAATAACATCCACACTGTGGAATTGTTATTGACATTTAGACAGCTACATCTTTGTTTTTTGATGAACATTCCTGTATCGCCACAATAACCACCTCTATACATACATACAGCTTAATCGGAGCTTTTACTTTGTAGATCTCAGAGAGCTTTACAAAGAAGGATAAGTATTATTATCTCCATTTAACAGATTGGTAAATGAAAAACAAAGGTGAATTGATGTGTCCTGACAGAACTGCAAATAAATTTAACGCTTTTGCCTCCTCAGTGAGTTGCCTTACACTGTCCCCTCAATAACATGAGCTTTGACTGTGTGGCCAAATTACTGGGTCGGCTAATTAGATTCATTTTCAGATGTAGGTTTTTTTGCTGTGTAGAATTTCTGTGTGAACTTTAAAAACTGGTGCATTTTAAGCTGCAGATAGTTTAGTTTAAAATCAGGTAGTAACCTGCTTTGAAGGGATATTGACTCTTTCTGTCAGTGTCCGCTTAGAAAAACACTTAAAAGCCCTGAACTAAAAATTTTTATTATAATTGCATCATCATTCTCATGCTGTCTCAGTTTGCCTGTTAACAGCTTCAGGAATCATCCTTATAAAGAATGCCAAAGTAATAAATGATTATCTGTGAGTACTGCACTTTACATCCATATGTTTTAAAACCTCATATTGCACAACTTTAACCCAACACTTCTTAGGTTGCTGCTAAACAGAACAGTGTTATGTAAGGTAAATAAATATGTTCTCCATTTTACTGTGAGAGTGAATGTCATGTGCAGAGACATTTGGTGTGCAAATGTTTGTTTTTGATGGCTCAGCTGGAGGGATTTTGGGGCTGTTTAAGTTAAGTCAGCCACCTTCTTCCCTCTGAATTCAGATGCTCGCAAGCTCTTGATGGGTCTTGAAGGTGTTGGAATGGGATTTGCATACCATGAATTATGGTAGTCTCCAAGATTTTCTGGTTTTGGAAACAGGAATATTTTCAGGTTTACTTGGGATTTACTGGAGCCTTATTGCCTAGATGTAGATAACAGCCGCAGGAAGGAACATCGAAACGCAGTCAGACTGGCTCAAGCCCTCATGTTATATGTTTGGGGTTTTTTTCACAGTGACAGAGAGGAGCAGAAGGGAATGAGGGAAGTTGGAGATTCTGTTCTACTTCATCTTGTCCTGAAAAAAAGCAGGAGGCCTGTAGGGCTAGGGGCAACTGTCGGAAGTACCTGATAATAACTCTAGTACCCCAGAAACCAGCTTTTAGTAAAAATTTTGTATGAGAACTGACAGGCCTTGAAATTAATGTAAAGGAAACAAGTCTCAGGTTGGAGCAGGACATGTTTTGTGCCTTTTCCTGTAATACAGTTTGGATCTGGAGATGAAAAATGTTGAAGTTCCCCAGATAAGAGTATGTATATAATCAGAGTAAAAATATCAGATGCTAGTTCACATATCTGTTAATATATATATATCAGTATAAATAAAAACTATTATATGTGACTGATGTCTTTCTTTTTCGGGGTCGATGCATCCTTTCACCTGTCTCAGGCTTAGACACTGTATCACAGAGTCTGTTTCTTCCCTCTTAGTAACCACCTCCTATCCAGGTGGTAAATGAAAATCGTAAAGCTTACTGTAAATTACTGTTTGCTCATCTTAAAACCTACAACTTAGGCCCTGAGGCTTACAACTAAACTTTAAGTTAGATATCTGTGAGAGTGGTTTTTCTGCAATAGAGACGAGAAGAAAATAACAGCAATGAAAAAGAATTTCTGTTGGAAAGACCAAAGGAAAACAGCAAATGGTAACTATTGGACCATGAAAAGCAAAACTATTATACAAGAGTTTAAATGACAAAGGCAGTAACTTTCCAGTGTTTTAACTCTAGAAAAGAGCTACAGACCTATGGCTACAGATATGTGTTATATATAAAAGTTACAGATGTGTTTAAATACAGGAAGTTTCTTCAACAGATTGATTTCTTGTTGAAGAAAAAACAAAGCCATAAACTCACAGGTGTAAATTGGCATAGTTCTTTTTACTGCATGCAGTGAAATTTGCAGCAGTTAAAGGTCATTGGTGGTATCATTACTGACACATTTTGATCTGCAGTTCCTTGGACTTCATAAAAATTAATTTCCTTAACAAAACAGTGGGCTAGAGACTGAGACTTTAGCAAATCTATTTTGATTTCTACCTAAAGATGTTCTTGACTTAGAATTTCTTCTGTTTTCTTTTTAAATTATTACTAATTTATAAGGGTGCGAAGGTATCTGAATGATAAAAAGTCTGATCAATTTTACTCATGCTGGGTAACATTTCTGTGAGCATTTCCTTAGCTTCTGAGGGTGGCAGAGCTGGGCACAGGGAGAAGGAGATAATATTTGAACAGGTGGTAGAAAATATGTTGCTTCTGAATTACTTTTGGTGTTTGGAGGTTTGCTTTTAGCAAGATTATATTCGCATAATGGAAAGAAGAAAATTAAGAATCAGCATTGTTCAGTAGTTAAAATGTTAAACTAAATGGACCATGTTAACATTACAGTTGATCCTGAGGAACAGTTTTTCCAGTATATGGAGCATTTTGTTTCCACACGGCATATGTTCTCCATGGTTTTCTCTGCTCTAATTCATCCATGTTTTTCAACAGCTCCAGATGGCGTGATGCCTCCAAGGCTTTCATCTGCCACTCCGACCAGTCTTCAGGTTGTCTGGTCTACACCAGTTCGCAACAACGCCCCAGGCACGCCCAGCTACCAACTCCAGATGCGGCAGAGGCGTTCTGCTGGTGACATTTTAGAGTACGTAGAGCGTAGCAAGGCCACCATCCACAGCTGAGCAAGAAAAGTCTCCTTCCCTTGAACACGGCTCACCTTTAGGGTGGCTGGTCTTGTTACAAGAGGTAATGTTTTAGTCTTTCTTGACATGCTGGGATGTGTTCTGAAGTAACTCGTGCTGTTTTACTTTGCAGATTGCTTCCCAGCCCTACTGCTTCCTTACAACACAGGGTCGGAGACCTGCAGCCCTACACTGAGTATGAGATGAGAGTGGTTGCCTCCAATGGTTATGGCAATGCTTATAGCAACTGGACTTCAATGACTACAGCAGAGGACAGTAAGCAGTCAAATTTTATTCAACTGCCTTTAGCAGAAAATATAAATAACAGTCCAGCTGCCACTGTACGTAATTTCTTTAAGTTATCTAGCTTTCTCAGTTATATAGTAGTAATGTATTTCCTTCCCCAGTATTAATTTGAAGTAAAAACTCCTAAAGGATCAGGTATCTGTTGTCTTACATATTCATTAAAAAATATGGATATTTACATACGTATCTTGTGAAGCAGTGTCTTATTTCTGTATATAATATCCCTCCAGCAATATGTGGTTAGTTTAAGGTACACTGCTAAGTATAGCTTTGTAAGTGGTGTTCCTTTAGATTCAGGGACTTCTGATTTCAGTCATATCAGAGAAAATAAGTTGAAGTGAATAGCATATGACAGTTGTCTTATCTCTATGTTGAGAATACTCAAGCTACTACTGAACTTTTCATTCCCAGTGATCTTTGTTAATTCAAAGTGGTGACCTACTGGTCTGAAATTGGATTTGTCATTGTCAATCCTGTCACTTTCATTGTTAATAGTTGTACATTCTGCAGACTCACTCCCCACAATTTGTTCAACAGTCCCTTGATTCAGATATGTAAGCAGAAACATATGACAAAATTTGAGCTTGTTGTTCATAATATAAATAGAAAACACGCAATTTCAAGCTTTTTTTTTTAAGAAACTGAACTGTTAGCTTTCTTGTGCAAGGTAGCAGGATATCTAATACTGATTTAGCAAATATTCAGTGCTGGTGACTCAACTTGATTTTAGTCCCTTCTCTAAATGGACAGCTGTCTATGTTGAGAAAACATCAAGCAGAAAACATATTTTCCCGCAATTGTAAAACATTTTTTCTTTGAAGCTGAGCAAATGATCCACAACAGAAATTTATCTGATAAGTTCATTTAAGCTCCAAAGGTATTAATGCTTCTATGAACACCCTACCGATAAGTAAACGTAAGTTCTGAACTTGGTCTTGTGTTATCATCTGTAGCAATCCTTGTAGAGGTTCAGTTATTTTGTTGCATTGTTTGTTAACAAAAGTAGATACAACGTTATTGAACTTGTCTACGTTCATAGTCAAAGTGCAACCAGTCTTCTATGACTGTTTTGTTCAGATTGCGATAATTATTTAGCTTTGGTCCAACAGTTCACATAGTGTTTTGTTTTATGTAGGAGGAGGACAGAAGTACATTTAAAAGGCGTCACTTGTTAATAATATAAAAATTATTTTTGTGCAAAGTAGTAGATGTACAATTTTAAAATTCTCTTTTGAGGAGTTAGGGGTAGGGCGGAAAACCTGTGCAGGAGATGCAGTCCTATATAGTCTTCTTGAACATAAATGTAGGTCACCTGCTGCATTGAACTTGCATGGTCTTTGTGCATTAGCATGAATTGCTACCCTTTGCAAAACCTGGCTGCAAATATGCCTTCAGTTGGTATGGAACGTAGATGTTGCCAAAGGAAACTTAAGAACAAGAAAACGAAAATATAATGCTTCTGCCAGTGTTTATGCAATTAAAATATTTTGGGATAGAGAAACAGCTCGCCTCTTTAGCTGTGATGCTGCATCTTGTTCTTTAGCTTAAAAAAAATTTCTGTAATTCTCTTACAAACTCCATGTCTCCAAGGGCAAAATTATTTTCCTTAAAATGTCCTCCTCCATTTGTATCGATACTGCTAAAGAATACATGCTGATGTATGCCCAGTATCCAACAACCCTTGTCATTTAAAAAAAAAAAAAAACACCCAACTTTCAGTGGTGACAGAGGACTCTGTGGTGTCATTGTGGAGAGCTGCCATCTGTGAAAGGATAGTCAGCTCAATTGCTTAAGACTGAATGATTGTCATTGGGTCTAAGCAGTATTTTTGTCAAGGTTTCAACATGTTTCTTGTGAAACTGCCTATACTGACAGTTTGTTGCAGAAGTACACTTAATTCCTGGCCCTCCTAACCAACAGACTTTGACTTTTTAAAGTACAATTTAACGGTGGAAATTTCCCATATCTCTTACTCTGTTGAAATAGATGTGTGTCTACATGTTCTTATTGAATTTTATTCAGTAAATATATGTCTTTTTTGTTTCACCAAAGCATAAAGTATCTGTAGGCATAAAATATATGCATGTGTGCCTGTGTGCACATACACTTGACAGCCATAGATGTGAATCAACACATCCACTTTTAAAGTCAGTAGAGTTCCAGTAATACAAGCTGATGATTTCACAGTATATCTGCGTATTATATTTTATTTATGATAAATATCTGGTAAAAGAGGAGGATATTGGGAACCACTAAGGAAAAATTAGCAAATGCTGCCATAAAAATCATTCGTATCTGATGATGAAATGTCTTAATATACAGATTAGTGGATTTGGGGTATTTTTTAATGCAAGAGAAAATGCAGTAAAGAATTTTCAAATACTTCCATTTACGTGATTGTGATGCTAGTAACTGATTCCGTGCATTTTTTGAAGTCTAACCTGCCCATGCCAGATAACAATAATATACATAACTATGAATATTTTAAAACCTGCTAAACATGCATTTTTTATAATATAAGAAAAGATGTTTGTTCCAGCGATCTTGTTAAGTATAGCAGCAGACTATTTACTGCCAGAATATCTACAGGTAGGAACAACTGATGAAGTTGCTGGATTAGAACTTGCTTTCAGTAACTTGAATATTAATTTCAGATAGCACTCTTGCAATCAGTGTAATGACCACTGAACTGAGAGGTTAGTATGTACCATTGAACTGAGAGCAGAATTTCATACATCATGTTCAGAAATAAAATGAAACATTCTAGATGTAATAAAGGAGATACAAGTTAGGTTTTCCCTTTAGATATGGGGAGCCCTTGAGCTCTCTGGGAGTTGCAAAGACGTTGGTTGCAGTTACCTGAAGCTGCTCCAATGGCAGATGCTGGGTTCCTATGGTGTAGATTTAGGACTTGCAAAATTATGTTGGCTGATAGCAATTCACATGGTGTAATTTTTTGTTCTGAGGGATAGCTCCCAAATGAGAAAAGTGCTTTTTCTAGTGCTTGAGGAAATCCACTATGACTTGGACAAGTTTTAGGATAGCAAAATTTCTACTTTAAAGAAAAGCTTCCCATTACTTTATTAGCTTTTGAACACCCCAGAACCTGTCTGCAGCCCAATGAGTTGCATACAGTAGGACATCTCAGTCACCAGCACATTCTCTGCAGTTCTGTGGGTCAGTGTACCACTCCAGTATGGAGAGCTCTTTCTAAAGCCCTTTTAAAAGTGCCTGGCTTGCACTAGCTGGAAGAGAAGATATTGCAAGTTACGTAGCAAGCAGTCCAATTTTTTTTTTTTTATTTCTTACGTAAGTGACTGCAAGTCTATCTCTTTTATACATAACAAAGGTTTAGGCCAGCTCAGTGTTTCTTCATAATAAGTAATGTCAAAAGTACACAGTAGTCGCTGGAGATCATTACATATTGAAGTTGCTGGAGATAAAAAAGCAATTTAAAAAAAAAAAAAAAAAGAGAGCTTCTGCAATGTATCAGCTGAGCTATTTCTTGTCAAATCAGGGAAGCATTCTTCCTATCATAGAGACTGCTATGGTGTGCTCCTCTGGCATGCTTTTGTTCCAGAATGGAAAGCTTCAGTCTGTGGGAGGTCTCATCACAATCTAAACTTCCTCATAAGGGGAAAAAGAACGGCAGGCACTGATCTCTTCTCTGTGGTGCCCAGTGACAGGACCTGAGGGAATGGCCTGAAGCTGTGTCAGAAGAGGTTTAGATTGGGTATTAGAATAAAGTTCTTCTCTCAAAGGGTGGCTGGACACAGGAACAGGCTCCCCAGGGAAGTGGTCACAGCCCAAGCCTGACGGAGTTCACAAAGTGTTTGGACACCACTCTCAGGCACATGGTGTGACTCCTGAGGATGGTCCTGTGCAGAGCCAGGAGTTGTGCTTCGATGATCCTGATGGGTCCCTTCAACTCAAGATATTCTATGATTATGTGATTCTCCCAAATCTTCCTGATGAAGACAATAAAGAGAAGCAATGCAGAACAAGAGGGTAAATGATGCAGTTTGCCACCTTTGGAAGCCCTTGCTTTCTCTGCTGATGATATTTGTTGTCTGAGAAGACAAGTCTCCTCCCTTAGCTATGTAAGTTAGGTCCATATAATTGAGGCATATAAACTAATCCATAAATAGTTGATGTGAATGTGTTCACATGTGCTGAAGAAAGAAAAATGGAAACTGAAGCAAGAAAAGACAAAACTTGGTGAGGTGACAAAGGGAAGAGGAATCATGTGAAATACCTGACAGGGTGAATAGCAAAAGGACAGAACAAATTCAGCTGATATAGTAGTTGCACATATGATAAGGTATATAGTGCAAACTGCCCATGCATGCGTACAGATTAGGAATTAGAACTTTATTGACTGGTAGAACTGAAGTTCTGGAAACAATGTGCATTTGGAGCAGTAGAGGGCAATAAGCCTGAATACTCTGAAGACAGCTCTTAATACATATTTGAAGGGGTTCATATGGATTGCGTGTCATTGCATGAACAGCTTAATGACTTTTGAGTTCTGTGATCTCATATGATAAAAGATTCCTGTGGTCCCTTGTGCCCAGAACTACACAATTTGGATTTGCTGCTGGGTACAGTCACAGTAGTGTATGAAAGACACCACATATTGTTAATATGTATAATTTCATTGTCTGTGTTCCTGAAAAGAGTAAATGATTCAAGAGCAAAAGGCACAGAATTTTTTTTCTGCTTAGTGAGAGAGTTTTCCAGCAAATCAGGTATTTCTCGTTAGCTTTAAAGGGCAGTAGTCCAGGTACTTGTCTTAGTATATTAAATGTAAATGTAGACTCCCCCCAAAAAATACATCCGAGAGAGTACAACTCCTTGCTTTCCAAGTCTCACAGTAAGTAAACAAATAAGTGGTTCTAGTCTGGGAATTAAAAAAGATTAATGACAGTTTTGTGCCTTTATTTTAAGTCACGTCTGAACTTTTGAAGCAGATGAGCAAAATAGCCTACCATAAAAGATAATTTCATTTGCCAAAATGAAACTACTTTCTAGTATTAATAGTGTAATGAAATGGTTTGAAATATGAACTAAGAATCTTAAGGACAAAGATGCCCACTGTTCCTATCTTCAGTAGTTACTTCTATAAACAATTACATCCATGTAAAAAGCTTTATGATTTTATTTTCATCATTGACAGGCTGAGCTGTGTAGCTGTCATACTTTGCAGTCTTCCCTCCAGTGACAACCACATTGACAACATGTTATACTCCACATTGATTTTACAGTTAAGGAGCTGATTGTGATATATAGGGATTTTAAGAATTCAGCTGAGAGGATGACTTTTGCCTTTTATCATTCCATTAAAATTTTATAACCATCTTTTTCATGTCATTTCATCCATGAATTCTTACTTTAGAAAGTGATAGCTACTGCTGCGAGCGTAACTTTTTTCATGTTCAGAGCTTTTTATTGTATTAGCAAACTATCCCAATTATAGTTAATACTCATGTTTTACATAATTGTGGTGACCCTTTCAACCAAGCGGTATCGTGCTAGTTAATTTGTACATAGAATTAGATGATTCTGCTTGCCATTTAAAAAGAAGCTGCACTGAATGAGTGTTGGGGACCAGGATTTAATGCTTTCCCATCCAGTGGGGCCAATTAAGCATCTCTCAAACGTCTTGTTTGAACTCAGAAAGTCCTAAAAGTCTCTCTTTTAAAAGGGCAGTAGGGAATGTGTGGGTAGGTATGCTAGCTACCAAAATACGCTTTTTTGAGGGGAAGGGGAGGGAATAGGGGGACCCAAAGCTGAAGTTTGACAGCTCCTCCCATACATTACAGATTGTCCTTAAGGAATAAGTCTGAACTGGGGGGCGTTGAAGCTCAGGTTCAACTAATTACCATGAATGTTTCACCTGTAATGCCTGCAATTTCTTCAGTAGGAGTAAAAAGGCTTAACTGTTCCCTTACAGCAAACTGCTTGAATATTGGGGAGCTTTTATGTTGTTTTTTTTTTCCCCCCCTCCTGCAGATGCTCACAGTGCAATAGCTTATTTATGAGCTGTAATTAGATAAAATGCAAGTTTTTAGTTCAGTGGTAAATACCATATTTCAGCTCCTCTCCCCCACTAAACTAGAATTTGCAGCAACTGATTTTCAAGGTCTTTAATTCCAAGGCAAATTCTCCTCTTTCCCTTTCACCCCAGAAAAAAAATTAGGTTTACAGAATATAAATCTAATTCAGATTTACACCTCCACCTCTCCATCTTTCAGTGAGGTCTAAATAATGGACCAAATTTTGTTCCAACTTACGACCTAATTGATTTTACCCAGGAGTACATGCAAATAGAATTTAATTACTCTTTACAACAGATCATCTTTTGTACTTGCAAATTCAGAGATCTAAATTAATCCTAGTGTGCACAAGCATTAAATACAGAACTCCATCCCTATTATCACCGTGAGTAGAGCAGGATATGTGATACGGCTGAGCTTTATGGAGTTGCTTTGTGATGCATCATATAATGAAAGAAAAAACACTGTTATTTTTCAAATTTAAAAGCAAGAAAAAAAAAGCTTGCCATCCCAATTTTGCATGACTGTTTTCACAGACATCAGTAGAATAATCCTGATTTACCTCTCTTTGTATGTGAGAGGAGAACAGGGACTTCTGACTGCCTCAGCTGTTACTCTAAAATATAGAAGGAGCAACTCATTATGCTGAATTTATTTGATTCCTTTTTCCCCTCTCTCTCTCTCTTTGCCTTCTAAACATTATCAGGAATTATTTAACTGCTAGTGAAGTAAATTATTCTTCCTATAACATTCTTTGTGGTTTGGACACCAGGAATTAAATAATAGTGTTGTTGACTACAATGGAATTCAGCATATGCTATGTCACCTCTCCTGAAGTCTTGGCACAGCCACAATCACTAATGAATTTTAAATTTCTGAACCCTTATAATTCCAAATGTAGGTCCCCTCTTCTCCCCCTCCCCCTGCAAATCCCCAAATCTAAAGCTATTTTAAACAATTACTAAATCCAAGTATATATTTTTTTAAGATTTCAATAAAATGTAATGTTCACAGAAAAATCTCATAAATGTCAAATTTGCTATGGGCAGAATAGGGGGGAATATAGTTTTTTCTTGATCTGCTGTAGCAATTTATAGATTTCAGGATGTGGTTTATAAGAATGCTAAATGTTCTGGAATTACAGCTGTTACTGATCAGTGATTGAGCCAGATTTGTGTTATTGCACCATGTTCTTGCTTGTACCTAGAGAGCAGTAAAGCCTCAATATAATAAAAAGCACCTGCATTTTAAATGAAATTTCAATTGAAAAACTTAACAGCCCTTCAAATTGCAGAATTTAACACAGCCCAGTAAAGCTTAAATAACACTTTGCCTCCACAGGCTGAAGGTTTTGCATTCAAGGTGACTTGATTGTGTCGCATGGTGAAATTATTTACAATTAAGGAATTTCTCTGGAGGGCTGCAGAGTATTTGCTGTTCCACAACACCTATGCAGGCATATGGTCGGTCTTTTTCAGTATTCATGGAAGCTCCTGAACCTTTATGATAATTGAATCAGTTAGAGTGCTGAGTGGAGCAAGCATAAAACCTGTTAACCTAAAGGTCAGATCTGTGCATTGTTTATTTATCAGTAGGTGAAAGAGCTAAATCGGCAGCTTCTGTCACAGTCGAAGTAAAAAATCACCTATATTATTAACAGGGAGTAGATAAATTGCAAAAAATGGATTAGAATTATAAACAGAACGAAGTAAAATATTGAATATATAATGAGAGATGCAGTAGGGACTTACTGAGCTGTAAAAGACACAGCTTTGTTGTGCCTGTGCTGTTGGTTGCAATTAGTATCTAGCACTCTAGAAAAACATCCCCAAAAGCTAGAACTGCAGCTCTGCAGTGGTACTGAGCCATACACTTTCTCCACAGGCAAACAGCATTGATAGGGCACTTGTGAGACACAGGAGGAAAAAGGATGCAGAAGAGGAGGGAGGAAGGTTGGGATGAGGGTGGGTGAGCAGCTTGCCTTTGAGACGAGAGCATATTCATCCCATGAATATTAGGCCCTACATTTTCCACAGAAACAGGCTGCTTAGTGGATCTGAGCTCCTTTTGTGATTTTTGGGCCTCATTTGGTGAGTACTTCTTGCTTATATTGATTTTAAAAATCTCAGATTATTAGTAATTTTTTTTTTTTTTTGTGACAGAGCCTGGACCTTTAGATCCACCGCTTTTATTGGATGTTACAGCAAGGGCAGCAAGCATCACCTGGCAGCATCCTTTAAAGCCAAATGGCATTATCACTCATTATAATATTTACCAAAATGGCCAACTGCATGCTGCAGTGCCAGGAACTACATCGAACTGCACTGTAGAAGACTTGCATCCTTACACTGTCTATGTGTTCCAGGTAGAAGGATGCACTTCTAAAGGATGCTCTCTTTCACCCACAACCCCAGAAATACAGACCCTTCCAGATGCCCCTGAGGGAATTCCTGCTCCAGAACTCTATTCTGATACTCCAACTTCTGTGGTCGTATCCTGGCAACCACCTGCTCGCCCGAATGGTTTGGTGGAAAATGTTACAATAGAGAGGAGGGTGAGAGGAACAGAACAGATCTCAACTGTGGTGTGTCTCCCCCTTGGCCAGTCCACGAGCTACATTGACCAGAGCCCTGCTCTGAGCCCTTGGCAGAAATTTGAGTACAGAGTGCTGATGAGCACCCTGCACGGGGGCACGAACAGCAGTGCCTGGGCAGAAGTTACCACCAGACCATCAAGACCTGCCGGTGTTCAGCCACCTGATGTAGAAGCGTTGGGACCCTACTCAGTCAAGGTAGGAATAATTCTCATTGCCTCATGGCTTTAACATGTTTTCCTTGTAGCAACTGTGTATTTAAGAGAGACATCTACTGGCTGAGCCAACAGACGTCATTGCTGCAGGGGTAGTTGAATAATTAGTGTCTGTGCTTTGGCTCAAAAGCATCAGATTCCTTTCTATATTTTTTTCCTTTACACTAGCCTCTGGCATTATATTCCAGTTCATTTTCTTCCTTACGCACCTGATGTATTTTCAATATTAAACTTGAATGATTACTTTTAACTCCATAATCAGATCAGATAATGACCTACTACCTTCTCCCAAATTTCAAGACTTCATTGAAATGCTAAGAAGTAAAAAAGATTTTTTTTTTCTGTAATTAAGTCTTCTGTATAATTATCAGATTTTTTTTAACGGCTAATGAAGAAAAAATAGCATTTTTGTTCTCCTGATTTACGAAAGAGGAGTCTTACAGGACTGTGTAGGAAGTTTTCAATTATTCACATCGTTCTGTTGGGAATGAACTCTAGAGGACAGGATAACTACCATTGTTTTGGCTTGCATACAAACTTCATTCAAGGGAAATTAGTGTAACCAAACAAGAGGGATTTTTGTAGCTTAGAAGCCTCTTTTGTGTAAATACACACATGCTTCCATGGATTCAGTCTTGTACTAATGCCAAAAGTATTGGTACAGTAGCTTGCTCACCAGAGCACAAAACAAAGGACATTTGCATAAGATTGAAGTTCATCTGTTAGATTTATTATTTTTGGTATACATTGTATTTTCAAAAGGTAAACAGAGTGATGTTACCAATGCAGTCTGAATAGTTTGAGGGTATGAATTTCAGCAGTAAACCAATGCTGATTTTTTTTCTTTGTTCACACATAATTTTAAGCTATGAAAGAAAAAGCTATTCACTATTAGACAAAAAATCCTGAGCTTAGAAAATTATGTTTTAATGTCTAAGGAACTGCATGTTACCTCCGTGTTAATTGCAAATCAGTTCAATATGAGTACAATGGTTACTGTAAGAATTAATAACGATCGACCACTAGTAATTATGATGAATTGCCAGACTGCTTATTGAAGATTTGGGCAGTCTACTTCCAGGACTCTGCCCTCTGTGCTTCTGTAGATATATCTTAATATTCTCCACAATTTATAGTAAAGCATTTTTCATGGATTTGCCAGAAGCTGCAATGCTGAGTAAATAGTAGCTCTAGTTCAATCGCGTGCTTCCTCACATGTCCAAGTTTCACTGCGTGAGCTTTTACGTGTTGGCTTCAATTCTGAGCACGAAGACTCACTGCAAGCTTTGAAGCTCCAGTTAATGGGGTAAGAACATAATAATTTTATATCTTACCCCTATTTTTCTCTTTCCAAGTGCAGACAACACTCAATCCTAGTTTAAAAGCCTGTGGGTTATCAGAGGTTGTGTCATTCTTTACTGGATGTCTTTTCCTGAGATCAGACGCGTGTATTCAGTCATAATTTTATCAACTCTGAGATTAAGTAATCTACCAATACTGAAAATCAATTGGGTCATTTATTTCTTCTGAAATCTGAAGTCAGGCAATATGGTTTTCACTCTATAATAATTAAATTTCAACACAGCATTGCTTTTTTAAATTTGTTTTCCTTTCTTACCGAAGAGTTCAAATGCTTATTTTCCTTCTTCTTCCCCAGCCTGTCGTTAATATTCAAAACTCCTTAAAGCCCTTTAATGTCCAAATTGTATGAACTCCTCTATGAATGGTGGTCAAATTTAGTGTCACTGCTGCTTGTGTAGTCTCAGACTTGTGTTTTCCATCTGGAGACAAATATTTTTTGGATCTGTTAAGACTTATTTTTGTCAAAGATGCTGAAGCCTGGATGTTTTTATTTCCATGACTCAGTTTTACTGTCAGTTTTTATTAATTTTAAATATGTAAGTTAAAATGTTCAAAATAGTTTAAGTTGGCAGCACTGAATTGAGAAAAGTGACTTACATATATGCCTCTCCAAATATACTCACTTCTGAGTATCTCTTCTGCCAAATTCTCTCTCTCACTGTACAGAGCATTGGTTCTTTGCTGATACCAATGTAAATTCTTGTATTTATCAAGTATTTCAATTTACTTAATGTTGTTCCATTTGATATTCTTCATAACTGAGAGACAGTCAGGAACACTTGCTACAGTTCCTGTGCAGAGCGTATCCCACAGTGGGGTATTACATCAGTTCTGATTTCTATGATTCTAAGACTTCTTAAAAATCTTAAAATTTCTCTCATTTGTCCAGGTCAGCAAGACATTTATTTAATTTTTTTAACGTTTATTATTCTAAGAATAAATTATTTCTGATCTCTTTAAAAAAAATGAAGCAAAGCTATCGTTGCAGAAGAGTTCATTGCACTTCATCACCAAAGAGATAATAGACGAGGCTTGCTGCACCCAGCAGTTTTCTCGCCTTCTGCTTGTTTGCAGATGGGAGCACCAGAGGAAGCAACTGGGATTTCATCTTACTTCTTACAGATCTGTCAAATGGATTAGCTTGCTAGTGGTGGTATTGTTTCCTTCCCTGCATTTTTATGGCAAATTCATGTCAGAGTAGTAGGGCTAGGAGACCACTTAGGGCTTCGCTGTGTCCCTGAGGCGGTCTTGTGTGAATGCTGTGTACTGGGAGAGTACATGAAGAACAAGGGAGCACCTGTTTGCAAAACGTTTGGGGGTTTTGCCCAAATTCTCTCCAGCTAGGGTGGAGATCTGCAAACTCACTGTGTCCTTTCACCCCAGAAATTGCTACTTGCACGGACAGAATGACTGTGTAGTATTCTGCAAGGATTGGCACTTAGTGGTTGAAATGTTTTTCTGTGTGGAAATAGGATGGATTTCATATGGAATTGCTTTACATTGGTGCCCCTAAGAGTCCTAGAAAGGCTTACTTTCCCTCCTGAGTAGCTCAAGCCCAGCACACTTGCAGTGCGTGTATCACCAATGTAGTGTTCAAATCAAATTCGTGGAGTCCTTTGTGCTGTACAGTGCTCTTATCTCAGTGTCTATGAAGGTAACTCTTAAGCACAGGGTGGAAAACAAGCCATCTCTTTGGGAAGGAGATTTTAATTACCTCTCGCCCTAGAGAGAGCTGTCCTCCCAGGTTAGAGCAGAAGGTATTGGAAGGGCGCTGTGGGAAAGATTAGCAAGAGGCTCCTTTACCAAGCCACGGTCGCAAATCAATAGAGGCTTTCAGCTGTCAGTGCAACCAATCCCTAAACCATGAGCACAAATATTTACTTCTACTGAAAACAGAGAGAATTTACAAAAAAGAGAAACATATTTCCATTCCTTTATTTAGTCATCGAATCAATAAAAATGATTTGAGGATGTGAAGAATTCAAAGTGCTCCAGGATAGTACTCACTTGAGTATACAGCTTATTTTCATAGACCAAAGCTTTCACTCTGCAAGGAGGAAAATATCAGCACGGCAGGTCACTCTCGGCATAAACACTTCTGATGTGTGTGTGCTCCTTTAACATTTAATTTTAATCAGAATGGACCAATATCTCTCCGTAACATTTAACTTGCTTTCCTTTGTGCAACAGAAAGTGTAAGACTGTCGATAATTTTTAAAGTACCCATTTCTGTGACACCTGCATGATATTTTTTAATATTTGCTGAATTGATAATGTTCATGGTAGCGGAGTATAATGCGCAATAAACTGCTTTTGTGGCTGATTAAATGCCAAAGTGAAGTGGAGGTATTCAGCAACTGCAAAAGCCGTTTATTTAGTATATGCCAATGCCGTGAACATTATTCCTGTTACACAAGATTTGCTATACCCTAATGTACAGAAGTAGAAAAGAAATTGTTTCCTTTTCTTGTGAGGGTTGCAATTGCTGTGCTGCTTCAATCTCACACTTCACACTGATATGACATTCGGGAATGTAGCTAGGTTGAGTGGCTTGAGAAAGAGGCTGGTTTACACAGTGAATAATTATTTAATGGAGTTCTTTGTGTAGGAAAGGCATTATGTGGCTGGGTACCCTGAACTAAATTAACTGTAGTATGCAAATATTCCAACTTTGGCCTTGTAACTTTTGATAGGAGGAATTCCCTTTTGCTGCTGGGGTTCTTCCTTGAGGACTTTGGCCTGGAAAAGGCAGCTGTAGTCTTAATTATTGGCTTAACCAGAGACATGCTGGCTCATATTGCCTGTATTGCTCCCCATCACTGACCACTGCCACCAACTGGACCATTGATAGATAAAAACCTGCAGCCATTTCCTATCATCCTGCATGTAACTTTTTTCTCAAGATAGAAGTAGGCATAAGTTGTGTATAATCCTGATGTTTCTTTCCAGGGGAAACATTTCTTTTTCTTTTTAGTGTTTATAAAGAGTTTATAAGAGAATGGTTTTCTCCTCGTTGGATGGAATAAGTACCTCATTGACATATAGTTCTTGTGCTGTGCTACTCCTTCGTGATAACATCATTTACAGAAACTTCCTGCAATTTGATTAGATAGAAAATGAGAAAAATAGAAAATTATTATTACTTCTCTCTTAATATATGTTATATATGTTGCCTGTGAGGAATGAAGGTCCATGGTGATTCTGTGGCACCAAACTGCCATTCTAATTTCTTTTGTCTGTTTGTTTGTTTGTTTTGCATATTGATTCAATAATGTCACTGATTTTCCATGGATTATTTATATTTCTGAAGTATTTCCTCATAAGTTCTCTGACTGAGGAAGGGTTATATGCTTTTTAATTTGATTGTCATTCATATTTGTTGTTACCCTCAGAGATGACAGTCTCTTACTTTGCCATTCACCTGCCATTGTGTTCTTTGTATGGAAGAAACTGAAGGAGAGAAAGCTGCTATTCCACCCTACAGATTGAACAATGTCATTACTTTGCTGTCCACAGGATCTTCAAGAGTTGCCATCTGTACTCTTTCAGTGCAGATTATCATTTATTGCCACAGAGTGATAAACTTTTCTGGTAGCTGTTTCTCAAATTTCACTACTAAATTGGATATGCAAGTGAGCAAACAAAAATAAACAAGGCTCTATTTTTACAGTCGTCTTCTGTTCTTCATTAGCCCAGAAGCTGGATAGTGGACTGGTAAATGCCTGTTGTTCTGTAAATAGGCTGGGATTAAAATACACAGGAGAAAGATTTCAGCTGTAAGGAATGGATATCACTGACACATTTAAAGCAACATACCTTGTAGTTACAGTCTGAGTAACATCCATGAAAAAGGTGGTGTTTTCTTTATCCATTTTCTATCTCCCACAGAATTAGTTATAGGCACGTGTTCTGGAGCTGGGGTTTTTTTGTCTCACACATTAATGTTTGCTGCCCTGTGAAGTTGCTTCTGATTACAGAATGTTGAAAGCAATGCTAATTACTCCAAGGTCACTGAAGTCAGTGCTAACAGTGAGGTGATCCTTCAGTTTCCTCCTCTGCAGGTCAGTATGTGGCAGAGAATGAGGCTGTGAAGACCCTTTCTCTATTCCAGGTTAAAACTCCCTGTTGCTATTTCATTCTCCAAACACTTCAGTCTGCAGTTACCCCAGAACATGATTTCGATAGTAGAAACAACCCCGATTCCTAAGCTGTGTCTGCGAAAGGGAGATGCCGTAAGCCCAGGTAACAGCTTTGTGCTGGGAAAGGAAAACAAAAGGGCTTAGATTTTGTTCACCACCCTTCCAGTTTTATGCAGGTATGCCTGGTGCATTGGGGAAATTGTTTAGGAGCGATCAATCCTCATGTGAAGATTGCCTTGTAATGCTGCTAAGGTCAGTGAGACCTTGGTTCATTTGACACATAAGTGCTGCTTGAGTGACTTAGGATATTCCAACGCCCATAGGAACAACCTTAACTTGCACACTAGAGGTTTTCCACATGTTAGGACTGTAATTTCTTGCACAGCTTGCTCATTTGGTATAGATTATACAGTGGGGTTTCATCAGCATCATCCCTCTGCCTTTGATAAAGTTGAAACACTCTAGTGTAAGTGTTTGGGATCATAAATGTTCTTTTGGTTTTCCCACTACTCAAGCGAAGTTCTAGGAGTTTTTGTAGTAGCAATCTGTTACTGCAAACTTGATCATGCTGTTCTTCTGTGGTAGTCCTTGCTGAAGCTGGGTGTAACTCATGTGCAAAGTGTATGAGCAGAACTATCAGTGACCTTTCTCAGATTCTGCATTTCCAGTATGATCCTGGCTCTTGATTGAACCCACAATAATTTCTGTTAAGACAGATAAGAACTTAGGAGAAAATTCTCCAACTATTTTGGGGGAGCTGGGAGGTTGTCAGAGGACTATAGTCCAGTGTCTGGAATGCAGAATTAGGGTAGCAGGTCTTTGTTTGGAGTTTTGCTTCTTTCTGATACGTGGTTTAGTCTGGGATTTAGTCTTTCTATCTCTAAAACTGGAATGATAATATTTGCAATTTGAGACTTACAATGTGCTTTGAGACCAACAGTGAAAAGCTCTCAGTAGTGTATTTATTACATTCTGTTTGTAGAGGTTACAAGCAGTATCTAGGAGAAATGAGAATAAAATGAAGCCAAACACACTGATTTAAAAGCAAACTGTTGAAGCCAGGCCTGAACAGTAAAACAGCTTACATGTGCCAATGCCTCTCCTCAGATAGCTCAGAATTAAGTTGCAGGGTTCCAGCTGCTGTCAAAAAAGGAAAAAATTCCAAGGTTATAACTGTTTAATGGGGGGAAAATGGCTAATTTCTGTCTCTTTAAATTTTGTGGTGGAGAAAATAAGGTCCTTTGATCTTTAAATGAAAGCTTCCAGAGTCATTACATTGAATCAGTTAATCTCTCCCAGTAGTTACCTTATTCTCTCTTCCTCATGGGCATCCTCTTTCATGGTCTCAGTGCTGAGCTTCAAATCAATGAACAAACTGTTACTGCTTCCAACACAGCTTGTCTAGTGAGCTTTCCTGCTTTCATGCATTGCCAAGCTCTTACCTCAAACCTTGGCACGTCCGAGTGGAGAAGAGGTCCGGTAGTGCCACATGTGTGTTAACCAGGCTGGCTCCATCATCTTCATTTATGGGTCAGGCAGTCCCTTGCCTCCTGACTAGAGATGTTTGTGAGGGATTGCATGTCCTGTCATTCCCAGGTGGCACAGGTAATTCTAAGCAGCTCAAGTGACACAGCAGGGTTAGGGAATATCCTTGGTCATCACATTACCTAGTTAAAAAAATTATTAACCAAAGCAACAACGGATCTACATATCTTTATGGGAGATATCTGTGCCCAGAGAAAACTAAGTTGCACTGTGTGTGCTGCTGACTGAATATGCTCTTAGTTCAGAATGGTTTTTATTTCTCTCAGGGAAAGAAATTAAAATTTAAAGAAATTTCCCAGTTTAAGCCCCGCAAAACATATCTGTTACTTACAGTATGAGCTACTGTACCTGCTAGAGCACAACAAATGCTGTGAAGTAACACCTGGGAGTTTTTTCGAGTGTGCCAGCTAGTGCACACACTGTAAAACTCAGGAGCTGAGGTTATGGAGCAGCCTCTGTTCTCCTGCCGTGGTATTAACCTGTTCCTTTATGTGAAGGGGTTACAGGGTATGGTGAATCTTACAGAAGTTGTATTAGAGTAATTTTGTAGGTTTAGACATAAAAGTTAGGAATCAAAAATGAAATGTGATTAGAAAATAACTCGTCCTCTCTTCCAGGAAGTAAGTTTTGGTACCAAGTGAATGTTTTGAGACAATTTTGTCTTCTGGGCGTGTAGTACCAGGTATTTTCCTAAGGAGCTGGCATGCAGTTCTTGTATTAGAAGCCACCTTGTATTAAGCAACAAGGCTTTTTTCACCAATAACGACAGATTTGCTTTATTAATATTCAGATAAAAGATGTCAAATATGTTGTCTTCACTGGGACAGAATTTCAGGATAGGTACTTCATCCCTGCATGTCCAAGAATTGTAAAGCCTGTGTTCCAGTTTCTGACTATGTATCACTTACTTTTCTTTGCATTTACTTCCCTTGTTCTGACTTGTGTCCCTTGCATCTTGCTCCATTCCTGGGGAGAGAGGCAGAAACGGTCTTGATCCTTTGTAAGTCTTGCTCAGCAATAACAAAAATATCCCTGTGTTACCAATGCTGTTTTCAGCACAAATCTGAAACAGCCCCATACTAACCCCATTCTCTTATGAAGAAAGTGAACTCTTCCCAGCCAAAACCAGCACATACTTGTACTTGAAAACTTTTTCTGTTGTCTGTGCTAATTATCCATTCTTCTCCGTTTCCTAAGCTTATCACTAGATCACATGAAATACTTCAAAATGAGAGTTCTGCTCAATGTCTATGAGGATGGTGCAGAATCAATTCCTGCCTTCTCTTTGCATTTTGCATTGCTTTATCAGTAGTATTTTCTTTATTTGTTCGAACATGATTTGGGACCAGAAGCAACAGAAATCTGAATACAGCATTTGATAATTAGCCAGAGCTAAGCCTTTCCTATGTGAGCACCAATAACCTTGGTTTTGCTGTCTTTACTCAAGATCACCCTGTTTCTAATACTCTGTTTAATAGTATTCCAGAATCTGTTATCAAAATCCTTCAGCTTTCTCCAGCACTTTGCTGCCAGCTTTCTTACAAGTCTGATGGCCTTAGAGGTCCTTCTGTACCTAAAATATAACATTTTGTAATCCCATTTTTTAAAAAATCATTTTATAAATCAAGCTTCTCTGTTTCCATGGTCGTATGTAATCGTGCATATACATTTTTAAAGATTCTTATTTTGGAGACTGAGAGAATTAAGGAAAAAGTTCAAATTAACTGAAACTAAAGTATCTTGGTGTTAGTATTTAACACTTCAGTACTGTCTTTTTCAGTTTCGTTCTATGCATACTTATGTTTTAGGCATATCTAGGTTTTCTCCATTTCTGTGTTCTTTTCTATGTTGGATTCAATCCTTAATTATCTCATGCCTGGGAGGAAAAGAGACAGCAATTGTTATAGATGAGTGAGTAAATGGCAAGCAAAACAGTCCCAGAGCAAAGCAAAACTCATATGCTTCCTGCACTGGGATTTCTAGGGAAATGAGTATTGATAGTTGCTTTTACACTACCTTTATGAAACTTTGAGATTCCTAATACTTGTTAAGTTACATGTCCTTGCTGTGCCTGTCTGAAGGCCCCTCTGTCATGGTACCATGGCAAAAAGTCTTGAAAAATAATTTAGAAGATTCATGCACTTAGTAGTGCAATTATTTGAGTGTGATTGCTCAATGGAGCTGGTAAGAATAAATATATATATAAATGTGCTATTAAAAAAACCCTCCAAAAAACTAAAAACTTAAAAAATCTCACCTAACCTCAGTTCAGTAAGAGCAAAACCACAGTAAGGGTAGCAGTAAGTATGTATGTATGTGTATATATATATATATATGTGTGTGTCTGTGTGTCTGTGTGTGTAAATCTGTGAAAAACATGAATTCTATATGTAACTTCCAATCTTTTTGTGATAAAGTTTTCTCAGTATATATTCATAGTTCTTAAAATGGAAAATTGTGCCTGTTCTGTCTGATACTTACCAGTGTAATATGTTAATTAAAAATAAAAGGGAAAACCTGCATATTTCATCATATAAAGAGTGCAGAAAAATCTGTTTTCCTATAGGAGCTAATGCAGTTACATCTTTCTGAAAACTGTGCAAACACAAAATAAGATTTGTTTTTACTCTGCCACTGGTAATCGAACAGACCAAGTAATACACACTAAGTGACAGTTAGTGAAAGTTATGATTTTTAGTGTACTTTTGCTAATGCATCTGAACATCTCATGGAATTTTGAATGACACGGAGTGTTCACATTTTACTGGTAAAGTGAAATAATAGTTTTTTCAATGGTTACAACTGTTACTGTGGACCTCACTAAAATTAAAGATTGGATTCCTGACTTATTTCCCTTTAAAAATAAAAGTCTGTTTTGATGGAAAAGTACATCTTCAGATCCCACTTGTGTCCATCTGTAACATGTTGTGTCTGTATTTCTGCAATGTGACCATAAGAAAACTGTTATTTTAATTTATTTCTTTTTCCTCCTCCTTCAGGTGTCCTGGAAACCTCCTCTGATTCCGAACGGAGAGATCCTTAACTATGAGATTCGCATGCCTGACCCACGCATTGTCATCGCTGGGAACCCTTCATCGAGGCTGGGTCATTTGGTGACCAATCTGGTCCCCTACACGAACTACTCGGTCACGGTGATAGCTTGCACTGGAGGTGATGGCTTTCTAGGAGGCTGCACGGAGAGTTTGCCTACAAGAGTGACCACACCCTCAGCAGTTCCTCAGAGCGTCAGTCCCTTGTCCGTGACTCCAATCAGCGAGTCCTTCATTGCTATCTCTTGGCAACCACCACTAAGGCCCAATGGTCCCCATCTGAGGTAAGCTGAGACTGAGAGAGCAGTTTGCTTCTCTATACCTAAATCTGACTCAGGAAATTCTGAGTGATGCACTCTTTATCATGTGATCTCTTAATTTTGGACTTTTTGAAATTCCTCCTTATGGCTCAGAGAAGAGCCAGGATTATTCAGGGCAAATGTGTTGTCTGTGCTGGAAGGCTCTGGGTCTCAGATCAGTGCTTTCTGAAAAACCAGAAGGAGCAAGCACAGGATATTTGCAAAGTTATAAGTGGTTTGGGCTGCAGCATCAGCCGCTTTTTGGCGACGAGTTCAGGCAACAAGTTCCACCAATAAAATGACGAGAAAAAAGAAGAGATCTCTGTAAACATGAGTAATTAACACATCCAATATTCTCAATACTCTGAGTTATTCCACATGAAGAGAACGTGACCATTTGGAAGGATGATGACATGAAATAATCTTCAAATATTAAGAGATGAATAAATTTTAAATGAGACAATGCATGAGAAAAATGGAAGTTAAAATGCTAGAAGTGTGAAGGCATAGCCAAAATAGGAAATGCAAGGAAGTGCTGGGTATAGCAGGCTGGATTTCACCACAGCAGCCATAGAAAGAAATCTCCTCTGAGATTTGTCTGGAATGATGGGATGAGAATCTTGACTTGAATGTTGATTACTGAGCGTGTGTGTGTAAAAATACATTAAAAAGATACAGATTTGAGTGCGTAAAGGTTTATAAAGACAAATATATCTTTATATATACACAATAAAAAATGTCAAGTCTTTCATTCTACTGCTTTAACGTATCGTGAAACATTGTGCATGGAATTACAGCTCTGTACTCCATATGTTCTGGTTAGTAGCTCTCTTCTAGGTGCACTGATGGGTTCAATAATTATCATGTAATGCCGTTTCAGTTGCGTATGTTATTACAGCACAGTAGCTTGACTTTTTCTTCAGGCTTAATTAGGGCACACTACAACTGAATGAAATGATGATTGCTCTACAGTAAAATTTGAAGTTTCAGAAAAGCAGTGTCTGTTATTCTGGGGTTAACAACATGACCATTTTACCATAGATTATTGAAGTAATTCAGCACGACCTACATCTGCAGATTTCATTTCTTTCATGGTGTGCCATGCTGCCCTCAACAAGAACAACCACTGAAGCAGCTGCTCTGTACAGCATGATGGAACAAGAAGTCTGCAGCAAGCAGAGCAGCAGCAGCAGCTGCCAGTGGGGGTGATTTACACATGATCGCCACTCAGTGTTCAAAAAGATTTGATGTTTTTCAAGACTCGTCTATGAAATATATTGGACAGAATATGCCAGGATGGTTTCCTATAAAGCTGTAACGATCTGTCTTTGGGTTGACACTGATGAACCACTCATGTGAGAGCTGTTCTTGTTACAAAGTCATCTGATTTTTTTGACAGAGTTGAAGTTTAATTAGTTTTTGCTATTTAATTTCTGAAGTTATAACCCAAACTTCTGCAGTAATTCAGTTTGGCATCACAAAGTGGCACAATGCTTGCTTGTACCTGTTGAGGATTACTCAAGGGCAAGGGTAGTTGGAAGGTGTGCGTGGACATCCTAGGTGCCGTGGAGCACAGGAAGTGTCAGATATCTTTGTAACAGCATTTCAGTTGATTTCTGGTTTTGAAGCAATGCTAAATCACTGTATGCAGTACCAGTTAAATATCTTTTCATTCAGGATCTGACATCTAGGGTGGTACTGTCCAACATGTCCTTATCAGACTGGAGATGATCTTAACTGCAAGAAGTATCAAATTACACATAAAGCCATTGGTCGGTGTGATAATTGCAATAGAGTGGTGACCCACACCAAGGTATTCTGCAGAATAATTACACACGGAAACATTTTCACAAATATGCACTTAAAATGAGAGTGTTTAAGATCTGCCTGGGTATCCACATACTTTGTGTGGAATTCAGCAGTAAGCACCTTTCCAGAATGGGAGGCAAGGACAGGATGAAACAGAGCAGCTCAGCACTTTAGAGAATCAGGTTGTATATTCAAGTGAATATATATGCATATGACCCTAATTTGCTGGGCACCAGTGGAAACACTATTGTAACTATAGTTTTATTAAAACTGAAGCTCACCATTGAAAGCAATTTCAGACTGGTTCTACAACTGGTTGAGATGGGTATGAGAGTCTGGTACTTTTCTAATAGAACACCACTATCAAACTGAAACAATTATTGAAAAAATAAATTAAACAGTCCTGTGGAATGTAATAAAGAGTAATAATCCTAAAGATTTTGAACAAGTATATCTAATTTTGTTTCCTTTAGAGTGTAGTTTCCTTCATAATCCCTAGAATGATTAGGAAATGCAAACTATAATATTATCCCCTTTAGTTTGTGTAGGCACAAGTGATCTAATTTTTGTTAAATTCCGTAAAGGTACTGTATAAAAGATGATGGAGAGTGTGTGATGCAGCCTGGATGGAAAGCACGTTTCCAAATCAGGCAGTCTCATGGCTGACCTGATGAAAGATGGGCTTTGGCTGACCTGCTGTTTGGAACAGAGACAGGAATACTGCTTCAGATACCAATTAAAACCAGGATGAAATAGTTTGGTCTTTCAAGCTCACATCATGAATTTCTACCCAAATACAAAGGTGCCTTGCTAAGGTCTACAGGTGGATGGAACAGTTAACTCATTCTGTGCCTGTTTTCTCCTGTAATTTACACTGTGGTTACTTGCTATCACATCAAGTACAAAGGCACACTTGGACTGCTACTAATAGTAAAATAGCGATGGCAGTGCTCTTTGTTTCAGTACATTTGCAAGAAAGAGACATAATCATTTCACGTTCTGGAGCAACCTGTGCTTATCATGCAAGTCTGCATAAGACGCTGTTACTGGGCTATCTGGACTTGATAACATTTCCACAAAGTTTAAATCCATAAATCATTGAATAAACTAGGGTTTTTTTCAAGTGGAAATGCTTCATTTTCCGTTTTCAAAGTAGTTTCCCCTTTTTTTTTAAGTAATTGAATGTTTTAAATCATGAAACATTAAAAAGAATGTTTATCTCAGGAAGTTTACAGCTGTAAAAACAAAATAATGTGTGGCTTTAAAAAAAAAACCTGGTTGGGTTCATTTTTTTTTTTTTTTTTTGTGTAATAACATTAGTTGAGATAATCCTGGTGTTCTGCTTGTCTTTTGTGTTAGATATGAGCTCCTGAGACGTAAAATCCAGCAACCACTTGCATCAAATCCCCCTGAAGATTTAAATCTGTGGCACAATATTTACTCAGGAACTCAGTGGTTTTATGAAGATAAGGGTCTTAGCAGGTGAGATTACAAAAACTATAAAAACAAATGCTGGCATTTTGTATAGTGTGTGTTTAATAGTTCAAAGTATTTCTTGTGTCTTTATGTAGTGAACATATTAATTATGTAATGAAATATTTTTTGTCATCATCTTTGGTGTTAATCATTCTAATATGCAAGGATTTATTATTAGTCTGTCATTCTTGACTCATACATTGTTTTGCTTTGAAAAACAAATGAAAATAAAAACCTCCTGAAATTTTAGCATCGATATGCTCATGCAATCAAACCATTTAGATTTATGTGTACAGATGCTGTAGATTTGCCTGTTGGCAAAGTTATAGCACAGGCAGAATGCAGGTTTGATGGAAACATCTGAAACTTGTTTTCAGCAATTTTTTTTTACCTGATTTTGTTGTGTTAGCTTCATCACAATGAAATGCAGGGTGTTTAGAGTGGGGAAATGGAGTGTGTGCTCTGTTCCTCAGCATGTAACAGACCTGCTGTGCCAGGTAGAGCAAGACATTTGTTCTTGATCAACCTTAGTTTCTACATCTTGAAGTCAAGGCTATTGCTCCTTAGGACAAAACATGCAAATGAAGAAATAGTAATGGAAGATTCAGCATGGATTCTGCATTGCGTTTTTGTAGGTAAAGTCTCAGGAAAACCCTCGTGGATGGTTTCAGGGTGTGTGTGTGTTCTCTGTGCTAGCGTGCTGTATGAGAACTCCATGTCAATCACTGACCCTCAAATATCTGTATTTTCCTTCTACTTCTGTAAAAATTGTGTGAGCATCCCTCCTGAGCACAATGGGAATCAGGAGAACGTGACCTCTGCTCCTGTCAGAGACACACTGAAGCAAGCTGAGGGCTACTGCCTCTGGCTTGCCTCTGCCCACTTGCTGAAAGTCACTGCTCGTTTCCATGTGTTGCAATAATTGCACACGGAGCTGTTCTTGTACCAATCCTGCCCAAGTGTCCATTTCTTTCTCTCAGACGTGCTTGAAAGTCTGCGTAGAGTTGCCTTTGGTTTTAGCTTTGCATATTTTAGTGTGTGCAGCAGTTACGTCAGCAATTCAGAGGTGGCAATACATTCAGACAGAGCCTCAGTGACCAGTCATTAGGCACCATGACATTTTGGCTTGAATGAGCTGTGGCCAAAAATGTGTGCTTAACCCTTGGACACACCTGAACAGTTCTCCTGGGGATGTTTCTGCAACCTGCAGTGATGTTTTTGCAGTCAACAACTCAGGATGAGTTTGTGGCTGGAGAGAAGATGCTGCAGAGAGGCTCAAGCACTCAAGCCTTATTTTTCCCGAAATAAAATTCATATATCAGCATTTATTTTCATTTCTCATACTTTAAGCATGTTTCAGAATTACTGTTTTTTCCAGATGGTTTCTTAATTTCTAATAGGCTACGACAAACTCATTTTATTTTCATTGCTGAAAATATGGATCACGAAATGAATCGCAAATTCTCGTCAGTAAATTGCAAGACTAGAGTCCTTTCTTTTTTTAATTGTATGCGTGCTACAATATCCAAGAAAAACTACATGTTTTCAGGTGACAGAAGATGCAGAGAGAGAAATAAGATGTGTTTTGTGTATTTTCCCTGTTTGTCAATGCTTATAGTTTGAGTTGGAGGTAGTGAGTTCCCATTAATTTGCTTTCTCCTCAGTGGAACTGCTAAAGCTTTGCTCTTTTGAAAATCAGAGTGTAATAATAAATTGTCTAAAATAAATTAAATATAAAAAGGTAAAGTAAATATACACTGGGAGTGAGTACTTTTTGTACTGAAATCTCTAAACATTAGGCATTTATTGCACACTCCTTTATCGCGTCTGTAGACGTTTATCCCAATGTGTTGCAGCTTCAGTGAAAATTTGAAACAAGATGATCCTGAGTTTCTGTCTTTGTGCAGTTTTGTGTGAGGCTTTTTATGAGGAAATTAAATTTGAGATTATAAAATCCCACTTAAAGTACATTAATACGCCTTTTGCTATGGGGAAGAAATGACGTGACAGTCACTTGGTTTACTAAATACACATGTAGTATTTAATAAATTTGTGTAATTGGAATATGCACAGTTCTGAGGAAAATTACTTTATTAAATGAGTTTGAACTCCTAGGTGCCTTTTTTGGGATGTTTTTGTAGTAGAAGAGTCCTGACTGTGTGGTGAATCTCTTTCACAAATGAGACTCTGCAAGTTAAAATCAATGGGTTTCCCAAAAGAGGAAAAAAGCCTCATTTGATTAAATTCTGAGCCAAATTTTGGCAGGTTGCCACGGCTGTAATTACATATTGAATTGAGCTATAATCTCTCAACACCTCAGAAGCTGCAACTATGAAGAAGTGAAATAATGTGTTTTATTTTTGTTACCATGTTAATCGTGCTGAATTATTTCCACAAAACAGATGCCTCTTATGAGGTCTTCATTGGTGCATCCCATAGAGATTAATTTTTGTGCAGGGGGACAAGAAACAACAAAACTTTGGCACAGGCAGAAGGTTTACAGCAAATATTTTCTATGTCTGCATTTTTCATTCAGTTTAATTATTTTTAAAATGTCTTAGGTACACGACATACGAGTACAAGCTCATTGTGCACAACGAGGTAGGATATACATCAAGTGAAGAAGTGATAGCTACTACATTAGCAGGATTACCAGAGAAAGGAAGTGTCCTTGTTGCACGTGCTGTTAATCACACTGCTGTGGAAGTGGAATGGTCAAAACCAAGTAAGTGTGCTTAGTATTTATTCCAGTAACTAGATGTTAACCTGCCATCACTTACCATGGCCTGCCTCAGTCTCAGAGGAAACACAGTCCTTGCCTTGATTTATAATATACCTAAATGTCCTTGAAAGGAGAGGAAAGAAATAGGGAAAAAAATGTGCACATTTTGCTCTTTCTCAGTCATGTTCGTATTTATTATGTGCTCTTTTTGCAGAATGAGAATAGTGAAAGTGAAGAAATGGTTAATGCAAACTCGTGAGACATGTGTAAAACAGTACTACACAAAATCCTGTTGTCTTTGTGGCCTATTTCATCCCTTTGTATAAAAATTTATATCTACATTCCTTCCTGATTAGAGGATCCCCTTTCTCTTTCTTTTTGCTCTGCCCCTTAAAATGAATTTAGCCAGTTTCTGTAGTTGGTTTGTTAATACAGCAGTGGGGAATTTCTTCATGGCTTAAATGCAAATGATATTGTAAGGACTGGGTGCTGAATTGCAACAAATGTAGTCTCTTTATTTTATAATTGCATGCCTGAAGTAAGCATGCTTATAAAAACTGACAAATGTAATAGATCTGAAGCAGCTCACTGAGGTTTCATTACCTTAGTAATCTAAACCCCTGACCTTCTAGATGTAGGTAATGCAATTTGGTTTTATTTTCATTCATATCTTAGAAATTTCCTCCATATATGTTTGTGAATGTGGAAGTTAAACACCAAGACAAGGCCATTCATTATTTGAAAACCTTATCATATTGTATTACTTCTTATGTTGCAAATAAGCATATTAACTATTTTGTATATCAGTGTTTCATTCTTTTTCATAATATTAGTTTTCAAGTTAGTTTTATGTTTTCTTTGGGAACGTGGGAGCCCTCAATATAAGTTGCTTTGCTATCTTTCCCTACTGAAGGTTTCTGACTTCTAAGGATTTAGGCCTTGTATCAGTACCACTTAAAAATAGCCTATCATTCTTGATTTCAAGAGTTTTGATGACAAACCCATCTGTTATTAAGTCTGAAAAGACACTTTTGTCTTTTATCAGTACTCTGCCCCAGTGAGCTGAGTCTTGTTCATGAGTACAGTGTATCATTTCAAGATTTTTGTGTTAGTGCTTACAGTTTTTGTCGTAATTATACTTTCCATCTCAAGGCCTGGTGGAAAAGCAGTTGCATTTATTCAGACCTGAACTTAAACTGTTTGACAAAGGACAGATAAGATAACAGATGACATCTGAGTCACTAAAATGGAGAAGACTTGCCTGGAATCTGTGCTTATCCATCAGCTCAGACCAGTGAATGTCCTTTCCTGTGTAGCCAGAAAGTTGTACTGTTTTTCCTATCTTTCTCTGGGGAAGTTAGTGCTGGGTAAAATACATTTTAGAAAGAAATGTGAGGGTTTGGGGGTTTTGCCCTGTATGTGTAATGCTTCTGAGTGTATTACAGCTTTATATGTAGATTATGTGCTCGTGCTTGTTCTGAAACAATAACACATAGCTTCTCGCTGTCGCTATGGCCAAAATGCTGTCTGGGTAAAGGTGAATGTCAGTGGAATTTATGGCATAGGCACAGGTCCTTTATTCATGGCTAGAAAAATAACACAGTAGCGGAGTGGGCTCTGGGAAGTGTTGTTTGAAGGGAAGGAGCAAAAAGGCCTGCACACCACTGCTTGCAGTGAGTTTTACCTATTAATTTGTTTATTCCATTGTCTTCATGGGGATGTTTAGAGAAAGAAAGCTTTCTCCAGTGTTGGATAGGATGATGAACCATTAATAATTTTGACAAGTTAGGGAGAGCAGTCTGCATCACTCCTTAAAAGGGTGAAATTTGAGGCACTTGATGGAATAATTCCTTTTTTTTTTAAAATAAGAGGGTCTGCATAAAATTTGGTTTACTCTTCACAATGAATGTTGTTGATAAGAAACTTGCTGACTGAAAATTTGCCAGTGGATGTCCCAGTGTTTTTCTTTTCTTTTCCTAGCACTGCAGGATTTGCAAGGAGATGTTGTTTACTACACCCTCTTCTTGAATTCTACTGATGAGAGAAGATCTCTGAGGATCCAGGCTGATGTAAACTCTATAGTCATAGATGATTTGCAGCCCAACACAGAGTATCAGATATTTTCTCAAGTTTTTAACGGAGTCCACAGCATCAACAGTGAAGTTGTGCATGTGACTACCTCAGATGGAGGTTGGTTAGCAGTGAATGCAGCTTGGCTTAAAATCTGAGAATGAAATTGATTGATTTTTGTTAGGGTTGAGATCAGTCATCCTTACATTATAAAATTTCCGGTATAAAAGGAAAAAGGTCTAAAACGTTAAAATGCTTAAGTGCTGGTTGTCATCATGTGGTAGATCAATAAACGGTCCCACTGAGACAGAAGCAAAAGCTCTAATAGCAGATATTAACCCAGTTTGTTCTCATCTTCTCCTGCATTTTCCTGTCTGTGTGCACTAAGTTAGGAACTGAGTTCATATCAATAAATAGTGGAATTTAGAAACAATTAATGGGGTTTTTAAAAGATTTGCTCTGTGAAGCAATGTGCTTTTGACATGACAGTTGTACACAGGGCCTTTCCTGAGTCACTAGAAACTCTGGGTGTAAGTTCAGCCTCTAAGAAAATTCTTTATGAGTCATGTCTATGCCAGTGGGCAAGTGCAGAGCTGGGGGTGGAGGTTGAGGATAAAATAATAATAAAAAAAAATTGTGCATCTGAAATGTGTTTAGAATGGTCTTTCTAATCTTTTTGCTTTATAAAGTCTCATTATAAACATTATAATATCATTACCTCAGAAGCAAGTGTTCCAGGTCATTAGCAAAGCACTTTAAGGGAGGATTCCATTTCCTTTCTCATGCCAAAGGTCAGCACCTTTTGTTTATAAAATAGAATTGATGGTAAGGGCAATTTTTCAACTGGTAAAGATGGGTTCTTATGATAAAAATAGGCCTTTGCATGGTTATTTCTGACATGCTTAGATAATTACGTAATTTAACGCTAAGGAAGGTGTTGGTTTTTTTCTTTTTTTTTTTTTTAAATAAATGTTAGACTTCATCATTACCTATAGTAATCAACATTTGAAACCATTTACATAATGGCAATATTGCATATTGCTTCATCTATAGGGCTGATAATGTCACGTTCCATCAGACATAAGGTATTTTGGTCTCAGGTTTTGCTTTAAAAGCAAAATGCTCTATTCTTTTTTTTTTCTTTTTTTGAAGAATTAGGATTGGGGAGACATAAAAATAATATTTGCATGTTGGCAGTGCAGATGGGTGAATAATTTATCATCATATCTCACTGGCCACATACTACTGATGATTGACACTGTGCTGCTGGTATAAAGCATTTTACCATCAGCTCTCATGATTTCTAACTGAGAGTATAATAAGCCAATTTGCAGAAGACTACAGACTGTGATAACTTCATCAGAGGAAAGCAGATAAGCAGTGAACCCTTTGCTAAACCTAAATACTAATCTGCATTTGGTTAAACAAGTGCTTTTGCAGAGACAGCTGGAGTTTATTCAGTTTCTTCCTTTATTTCTAGAGCCTGAGGGCATGTTCCCTCCAGAGGTTGTCATCATCAACAGTACAGCTGTACGTGTCATCTGGACATCGCCTTCAAACCCGAATGGTGTTGTCACAGGGTACTCTGTCTATGTAAATAACCAGCAGTACAAGACTGGAATGAGCGAGCCGGGATCCTTTCTTTTGGCAGATTTGTCTCCCTTCACCGTGTATGATATACAGGTTAGAATATCTTCTCTGGGTTGTGTGACATAATTTAATTTTACTCATTTACTTCTTCTCGGATTTCCAAGAAGAATATTGTTTCGTAAATTTCTTTACGCATATGGATGTGTTTGCACTGATGCTTGTGTGCATATCCATACAAGTCATACATTTAT
Source organism: Cnemophilus loriae (assembly GCA_013397755.1). Taxonomy (NCBI): domain Eukaryota; kingdom Metazoa; phylum Chordata; class Aves; order Passeriformes; family Corvidae; genus Cnemophilus; species Cnemophilus loriae. The sequence continues at coordinate 1,963,079 of VZTF01003267.1, forward strand.
TTTTAACATACTTTGGTTTGTGTACTTTTCATAACACAAATTTACATTATCTCGTTTTTCAAAGTGTCAAAACTCCATTTACTTTCCCCTAAATGCTCTGTGCTTCAACATTAGCAAAGCCCCAACATATATTACAAAGAGGCAAAGATTCTACTCCTACTCATTAAAAGAAAATTGCAATTGTTTAAGAAACATCAGGCATGCATGATATATCTGTACCGTGAAATAATGATGTTGCATTTGACATCCCATTATCAATTTTTTTCCTTATCTTTTGGAGGAGAAAGCAGAGCTGATCTCTGAAATCATCGCAGTACTTTCTATGGTCTCAATACGTGCAACATTTTTTCTTTGCTTTTCCCTTTCTCTCTCTTTGCCTCTCTAGTCACATATCTAGTGAAAGGCAAAATACTGTGGGCAGAAACATAACAATAAAAATAATTTTAAAAGCAATCTTTCTATCCTTTCTATTAATATATTCAATAAATGGATTTTGACACTTAATTGTAACTATTCCTGTCTATTTCATGAAGGTTAGGTTTACATTATTGTATATGAGACAAACTTAGTAGTACCTTGTATACTTCATTCTGAAAATTTGCAGCCAGTTACTCCATGCCATAAATAAACATCACAGACAGGCACACCATAACAGATTTCCGTGTTCCAGCCCCTCTGAAGCAGCAAACCTCCATCCATGAATACACATATGACTTTCTGAATGCCACTTGGAAACACATTTGTCTTTTCTCAATAACAATGCAAATTCAGTGTACTGCCTCACTTATAGACCCTCTATATTAATTTACCATGGCCACCTTCTGTTGCTTGAGATGTTAATTATTCTTCTCTTCTGCTTTGCTAGTATTTATATTTGCATCAAGGTGATAGGTAAAACCAAAATAAGATGCCTTTATTTTTTTTCCTTTTGATTATTTTTCTTCTTTTCCTGGAAACAATAATAATAATGGATGCCTGTGCCTCTCACTGGTAATCTTACTGCATTATTTTTCATTTTCATGCTTTTTTTTATTTTGATTAACTTCCCTGTTGGCAATACGGAAACAATGTTGTGATCCTTCACTACCTGTTTCACTTTGCCTCTTCTTAGTTTAATCCCAAGAAATGAAGGAATAAGAATTTATTTCTGTGGCATTTTTTCATAAAAAATTGTATGACTTCTATTTGCATTTCTCACTTTTAATTTACAGAATAGACATAAAGGAATGCAAAACACTAAAGAAAAATTATTTTTATTTTTATGTCAGAATATACGGTAGGAATAGAAACCTTAGTCAAGGCCTCAAATGAAAGCACATTTCTTTCAGTATTGTGTACCAGAGTTTACATATACGTGCAGAAAAACAAATTCACTGCAACTCTTTTGGTGATAATTTAATAGAAAACAGCAATTAGTGCCAGGGGGCTGCATGTACCCTTCTTTTGAAAATGGTATGGGAAAATGTGATACAGTGCAGTATATCTCTGGCAAATATACTTATCTCGAAGCTGCAGTATTTTCCTGGCTGTATGGAATCTGTTAAATAGAAAAGAATTATATCTTGGGTGAGGAGAAAGTCTAAACAAGTAGCAGAGCTGAAAAATTTCTGCAGCTGAGTATGTGAACCTCATGTTCCTCTCCATCAGATTGAAGCCTGCACGGTGTATGCCTGCGTGAGGAGCAATGGGACCCAGATCACCACTGTGGAAGATGAGCCAAAGCAGCTGTCAGCACCCATTATTCACATAATTGGCTCAAGGTACTGTGTTGTAGGTGGCTTTCATGTATCAGGCACATTTGTAGCTGGAATGAGGACCAGAATGTAAAGCTGTCTTCTCAAAATTGAATAAGGTGCATGAAAGAATTCACTATACACTTTGAAAATATTTTAAGTGGTTGTTATCTTTGGTCTTGGAGATTTTTTGCTGGAAGATCAATCAAAGAAGTCTCACCCTTGGTTGATTGTACATACCCATTTGGGTATCACTGTGCTGTGATAATAAATAAGGCATAAGTGGAAATAGTTAAGAGAAGAAGTGTAGTGGAATGAAAATTATCACATTCTGCTGTCAGTTAAGAAGAGGAAGATTAATGTTCAGGGAGCAATGTGATGCTGATAATGGAAACTTAGAATAATTCTGGGTAAAAAAATGTCACCTATCACAGCAGTAAGAATTAGTAAGCTATCTGAAAAGGCGTGCATATCTATGTCTCCTTGAACCACTGTTTGCAATCTGCCTATCCACTACCTCCACAGTCATGGGCAAACTTCTTAATTGTAAAGGGAGCATCAAATTTGCAGTCCTTAGAAGCAGCCAAATAGTAACTTATACAGTGATTCTTTGGGAGTTCATATCTTCCAAAGACAAAGTAAAACTAAACTTGCTAACACATTTTTCAGAATTACAACAATACAGCAGTTAACCTCCTGTGTTTGTGTTATCATTCCTGTGATTTTCCACTTCTGGTGGAGTATGCTCATTAGCAGTGTTTCTTTCATCAAGAGAAAAAAAAAAAAATTTTGAAAATAACTAGTATCTACCATCTGAGTCTTCCAAAATGGCCAGCAGAATGGAGTTGCTTCTCCAGTCGCTTAAGGACTTTGGCTTCCTGTTTGCTACTTGTGTATTTTGCTTGAATTGAGCATTTGTCTCTGTATAAGGGTGAAATTAAGCTTGCTATTTTTCTGTCACACATATAGATATAGTCAAAGGTTGTTTGATGATACGAACTCAATTCAGGATCTCATCTTTTGCCCTTGGCTTTAACTTATGTATGCCTTTGTCTGTATTGTCTGTACTTGTCTGTACTGCAAACACTTATGCATGTTTCTGCTATTATATATAGACTAAATATGTCATAACACATGAAGGCAAAAGGATCAAAAATGCCTTCCTACTTTATAATCTGCTCAGCCAGAAACAGACTGTTTCTACACTGCCTTTTCCTACATGTCATATTATCATCAGCTGTTCTTATATCCCAAAAGAATACTAACTACTGATCGATTGCCCGGACATGTCTGGCCGTGGCCTACATGTGCCCCGGGTAGTTCATTTATTTGCCACGGTGGATTTGCTAGAGTGGAATTTAATCAATAGCTAATTCATTAATTCTGGTCCTCGAGTATGTAGGGATTGTGCAGTATAAAAATGACTGGCTGGCTTCAGCTTTGATTGAAATATGACAAACACTACAGCTGACAGCCTTGGCAGGTGCTGGGCAGAATATGAATTTTGCTTATTTATCCTCCGTAAAAGAAAATGCTTGGGCAAAAAAACTCCCCAGTTTGTGTGGACAAGAGGACATTTTAATACATATCTGTCATCAGAGAGCAAGAAAAGGCATTTCTAGAATATAGGCTCATGGGATACCTGAGATATAATAAAGCCTGTGCAGTTTATTGTCTTTAATTGGAATCATGGCGTTTTTCACTCTTCTGAATCAGTTTGGGGGGTTGTATTATTGATGAGAATGCTGTAGGATAATGTCTTTGTAGCATTCACAAATAATTGTTTTAAAATTTGCCTCAAGGTGCTACATGACAGAAATTATAATTTCACCCACCAACTTAGAAATCTTTCTGATAGCAGCTCCATCCACACTGTTCTAATGAAGGTTATACCACCAGAGCCATTATAAATACCTTACTTTTCCACCCCTTACAGTTAATAACTCAGCTTCAGGCTGAAACTTGGCACAAAAGGTCGCAGTCCTGATATAATTATTTTATAATGCCAAACTTCAAATAGAAAACAGTATGGGACCCAATCCTGAAGGCCTAAGTCAGGTTCTAGTTTATTCTGTTTCTTGCCTGCATTTAGGGTTTTTTGGGGGAGAGGTTGCATTGACCATGCTTAGGTAGAAACAAATGCTGTTGAAATCAAGTATGCTTTTAGTTTGTTTTGGTTTTAATTAGGACCTCAGGATCTGACTTTGCAGACAAGTATTTTATTTTATTGCACAGTTTAATTTCCCCAAGTAATGAATGCATGTGAATGCTGACTGAAAGTTTGGATAGTGGATTTAATTCTCACGGTGTGTTGGAAAATAGTTCATTCTGCTTTAAAACACTCTTCTTCTTTCTATTTTTCCTTGTAATACAGCAATTCTGTTGCATGCTTAATTCAAATACCATGTGGCCTAATCTAGGCAATCTGGGGAAAATCCTTCATGGCTTCATGAAGAGAGGACCCTTTAAGCACCTCGGGGGGAACCAGAAACCCTGGTCAGGGTGTAATGGAAAGCTCAAAGAAGATAAGGCCGGGGGAGAATAGTTAGGTGGATTCTCTGGCTTGGTGTTCAGTATCATGGGACTTTGGAAGGTTTCTATATCAGTTGCTGTTTGTGGGTGAATGAGGAGGAGGAATTATTTCAAATGAACGTGCTAGTGAAAAGGATTTCAGAAAAAAATGGATAAAGCATAGCAACCAATTATTGGATTATGGTATTTTCTCATGAGTTCTAAAGGAGATCGAATATGAAAGTGTCAAACTGCTGTGCTGTGTTAAATGTCCTTTAAATTTGTCTCATTGCTGGACAAATGGAAGATGAAAAAATGTAGTGCAGATTTCACCAAGGGGATATTGGGAACTAAAGACCAGGAAGTCTGATTTTCCATACTGGGAAAACGGTCAGAGAGTCAGAAGACATCTGATCACTCTCCCTATTCTAGTAATGGGAAACACGAAGCACTGAAAGATTTCTCCAGGAAGTTTGTAGCAACAACAGAAGCGTGATGCCATTTATCAGACTGTCTGGACTGTGTCATACTGCCTCTCTAATTATGTCAGCCCTGCATCCACGATGCAGCAGGTACTTAACTCCTGTGCAATAATGCTGCAGCAGTTGCTCAGGATGTGTGATCTCTTGATGAGGGAAGTATTTTATCCACTAGTCATTAATAATAGCAGTGTTCCCTGTCTTAAGACTGTCAGGTGAATCTTGTGGTTTGTTTTTTTTTTTTTTTTTTACTTCCAGCTCCTAAAAGTAAAGTCATTGAATCTTTGATTTTTTTGATTTTAACTCCTGCATGTGATGAGATTAATGGAACATTCATTATCAAGATTCCGAAGCGAGGCCTTGAAATATCTTTAATCTTCATTGTTAAACCTTTATTACTGTGTTGAGGGAAAAAAAAAAATCAGTTCTTTTCATGCCTTATGGGCACTTGGAGCTGGCAAACCCCGGAATTTTATTTTCAAAGTCTGTTTTATCAAAATATATCTGAAGTGATATCAAAATTCCAAAATACTATTATTTTTCATGGATTAAAAAAAAAAAAATCTACCTGGAAATGTCAAAAATAATTGTCTTTACATGCTTGAGCCAAATGATTTCACTTTGCTCTCCTTCACAAAAGCAAATACACCTTCATGGATCCATTTGAGAGTATTCTTTATCTCCTGAAAGTGCTTTCATGGACCTTGTAGTGTGAAGCAGATTGTCTCTGTGAACCTGGCAAGGCTGTCTTGCCTGCTTCAGTATTTTCAGCTCAGTGACAGCAGTGAGACTCATTCAGCACCGGAACTATCATAAATGGCAGACACTCTTCTCTGTGCAGACAAGGATTGTACTGCGCCTGCGAGGTGTTGCACGTTTTTGGTCTATGCCTACAATTTGTGAGTCTGCTTCTGTAGGTCAGGCTGTGGGCAGTTCCCAGCATAGACACAGCTCCAGTGTATCCCACAGGGAGTGACTGGATAGAAGGAGAGGGCGGGCAGGCTGTGTCCCCATGTTCCTGCAGCTGTATCAGATGCACCACACATGACACAGCTGCCTGCACACTAAAGCGCGCATCGTGTCCCATTAAATCTGCACCTGCTCAAGAAGGTTTTCAGCTCAGCCTTCAGATGGGGGATGTCAAAAAGCCTCTGCAGTCCCATGAAAACCCTGCTGTTCTTTTTTAGGCTGAGCTATGCACTGCTCTTGCTGCGTTGCCACAATTTGCCGTGGGAGGCAAACTTCAGAAGGTGTAGACATAACCAAAACACCCATAAGATTGTGAAGGAGTCTGCTATCTATGAGCCAGTTCTGGAAGGTCATACTGAGCTTTACCTCATTGGTCCTGGTCAGTGAATTCCCATTCCACACAATTTCCTTGTTCACCTGCAGTTTTTCTTTATATCAGGCTATGTCCACCCCAAATGTGTATCTATCAAATAATAATAACGTGATTGCTTGTTAAAGGAAGGAAATACATACTGAGCTCTGCAGAAAAGGCAAAATGTTTAAATCATTGTGGTAATTCTTAGGCCTAATTTTAAATTATATTAGAGAGAAATATGACTTGAAAAACTGCAAAAAACTTCCACAATACTCTGAAAATATACTCATGAGGGTCCGAATGAAACCTGCAGAAAGAAAATAATTCAAAAATATGACTGGGAATGCTTTCTTTGCTCCTGTGATCTATTCTGTGCAAAGACCAGGAGAGAGTTACACTGGCATTTATAAAGGTTAACATACTACCCTTCTTTTCCTTTTCTTTTTACCTTTTTATTTTTTTGAAGTTCCTACAATATATTTTCCTGCTTTTCCATTTTTAAGTGTAACATTATTTAAATGTCGATGAGTGCATTTGTGTATGTGATCATGTGTGTGTGATAGAATAGGTAGAGAATACAAAATAGCAATGGATGGAGTATGGAATTAAATCTATTTCAGATTAAGACCTTGGAATGATAATAGTGACTCTACAAGCCACCTATGAATTTATTCCCTCATAGGTGACATTAATTCCTGTTCTGCAAAGGCTTATTGCTGTGTGTATTCCTCTGTTTATACCTCAAGGAAGTGAAATAATAGTTCACTTGTTTTTATTCTGTTAAGGTGTCAAAGTTTATCTCAGCAGCTGCTGTTTCACTGTAGCATTTTCACTTTAAATTAATGCTAATTTCTGATGTCACTGGCATTCTGACAGTGACTGTGTAATTGGGACATGGAGATTAAAAAGAGGCACTTGGAGCCTAACTATGCAGTGTTGTCAGTCCTCGTATTGATCTACATGTGGCATTGGGATCTCCTTCTCTCTGCCCAAAGAGTTACAGTGAAAGGAGTTTGTGTCTTATGGAAGACTCCACAGTGATTATACAAGGAATGAAGCGTTCATTTGAAATATCAGTGGAAAATTTGTATTTTCGTTTCAAATGTCCCTCCTTTTTTTTTTTTTAAATTTATCGTAGTACTAAGTGAGTTTTTCAAGGAGATATCTACACATTTTTAGTAGTGATAGGCATGCTACAGCTGAATATGATTTAACAATATCCCTTAAGATATTTTCTTCGTTAAACTGATGATGGTCTGATATCAAACCTGAAATCAGCTACAGGACTTAGTTTTACAGTCAGTCCTTGAAAGCTGCTGCTGTGATACTTTTGCACTCAGTCAAAAGTCTTGGGTGTTAGTTTTGATAAATGCTTCCTTTTTTTACTTCTAATTTTATGTCAATGAAAATATTTAGGTACAGAAGGGAACTAGTGCTTACTGATGCCGTAATGAGTTTTCTTTTAATTCTGCGCTGAAGAATACATGTCAAAGCAACATACAGCAACATACTTTTTTTTTTTTTAAGCAAGGAAAGGCAAAATTAAGGCAAGCCTGTTCTAAATGATGGCTGAGCAAAATGTGAGTAAGCTGCACTGGCAAAGGCACAGAGGGAAAGGAGTAATGAAATGAAAAGAGTAAAATGCTGGAAAGTTTATTACACGTAAGTTTCCAGAAGAGGGAATAAGATGTCCTTTGAACAGCAACATTTAAGGGCTTCGACTGTGTGTGTGATCTGTTTTCATGGAGTATTAGCACATATTGACACTTGTTTAAAACTTTTACACCTTTGGTTATTAAAACATCTGTGGAATTTGTTATCCAGAAGAACATTTTAGAAACTTCAAAATGTTTCACTCCATGTGAACTAATGTAAAAACCAACTACTATATGCTAATCATTTAATGTAAGTATCTATAGAGGCATAAATACATCCAAAAGGTGAACAGGTGTTGATTTTATTATTGCAGATCTCTTCAAATCAACTGGGCATCGCCAGGACAGCCAAATGGCATTATCCTGGGATATGAACTCCTACGTAAAGCGTGGCAGAAGTGTACTTCATTGAAAACTCCAAGCAGCAGCAGAAGTAATAGAACGTGCATCTCATTAGAATGTAAAAAGGGTGAAAATATCTGTGGAGAAGTGTGCTATCATCCAGAGATGGAGGTACTTTTATATTCTTAAGTTAAGTATTTAATGAAAAATATTTTTAGGAATAGGTGTGTAAACCAAACCTCTCTAGTTATCAGAGGAAAGGAAGTGGAGGGTTCTGTTTCTTCTGATACTTTAAAATCAAGGCTCTGGTAGGTATCTTGAAACTCTTTAAAATCAAGTATAGATGTCTGAGCTCATACAGGGATAGCTGTGGGTGAGTCAGCTGATGACAGGTGATTCTGTTATTTTAAGTCTTTATTGACCTTATTTCTCCTTTCAGGAGAAATGAATTGGTAAGCATTTATGAATGTGTTCATTAACACTTTGGTTTGGTGCAGTTTTGAAATGAATCTCCAGACTGTTTTCATTTATTACATGCTGGTTAAATGTAGAAGTCATTTTAATACATGTGAATTAAATTCCTTGCACAGGAAACTAAGCCAGAACCTGTGTTTCAAAAACCCTTCAAATATGTTGCAGCTCTGGAGGGGGATTTTAGGTTCCCAGCCACTACACGAACCACCTCACTTGACAAGCATTTATCTGAAGTTTCTTCGCCTCAGAAAGCTTTGCTACATGTGCATAATGCAGATGTTCATCCCAAGAATTCAGGCTATATAGATGTTCCCAAGTAAATCACGCAAGCTATGTATAATGAAGTTTGAGGACTGTCACCTCTTGAGTCGACTCACACAATCCCATTGTGGCAATCTACACGGTGAATACACATAGATCTCAGTATGTATTTTTGCATCCTCCTTGGGACAACTGGCACCAGATTGGGAAGAGCTGTTGACTCTCTCAGAGGCAGAGAGACCCTGCAGAGAGACCTCAGAAAATTAAGAGAGATGGGCAACCACCAACCTTATGAAGTTTAGCGGGGGAAAGTGCTGGATTCTGTACCTGGGACAGGGCAACCCCTGTACATACGTGGTAGTTCATATGGCTCCTTTTGCATAAAGTCATTGCACTTGACCTCTGAAAGGCCACAGGAAATTTCTAGGTGGATGCAGAATTTGAAAAATGCTAGCGAAACTATAGAGCTTCTCTCTGTGTGAGGAATCATTCCTCAAATCCCGCATGGCAAATGGCAGTTATTAACATGGCTTGCTGGGGTTTTTTTTCCGCCTCTTAAATTATTCCTTGGCTAAATGCTTAATGACCAGATTCTTCAGTAGAGAAGATCTATTTAGATTCAGCTGCAAGTGGGTAGCTGTTAACTGACAATGATGAGCAACTCTGAATGGGATCTATCGTGATTTGTCAGATGCGTTTTTAAATTATGGCTATTTTCAGGTTAATCTTCATATGAGTTCCTGTTTAGGAGTAGGATCAATAGCATAGCAGGAGTCTGTAATGGTTTTTATTGACAAATGAGGTAGAAAACTCTTAGTTTGAGAATAAGATTTAATGTCATGAAATAGTGTCTCTATTTGTCAAAGACATCATCACATGTTCTGTGACTAAAGCAAACAATATGTATTCACAAGATTCCCTGTCAGACAAGACAGTAATTAAGGGAGTGAGTTATTTGAGGGGTTCAAATCAAAATATAAATTATTCCAGCCAACACAGCTTTAGCTTTTGAGTTCCCTTGAAAGCAATACTATATTAAACATAAGTATTTCTGAAATCTTGCAAGAGAATTATGGGCAGCCCTTTTTTCTAAAGGTAAAATTATTTATTTCGGGTTTCTGGCATGGTAGACTTTTACTACATCTTGGCATGTTCATGAATTAAATTTTTATTGAATTAGTTTTAGAAGTTTTCCTCTTTTATTTTTCCAGTCTTCATACATTTATGGTAACTTTGAGCTTGGAGAGTGTTCATTTATTTTTATAGCTTCCTGGCTTTCTAATTTTTTCTAATTAATTTTGCATTACATTGTTGTAATGGTCTCTGTATTCTCTGAGACTGTGGTTAGGCGTGGGTGCTATTTGTTAAGTAATGGATATATAACAAATGACTGGAAGGTCCACAGGAAACTGAAGCACTCATACATAAAATGACGTGGGGGTAATTTTTTTGGTGAATTGATTAAAATTCCCCTCCCAGTGCTTTGTCTGGTTTGCTACATGTATCCACACTAGCCATCCAAAATGTCCATAAGAGACGTCTGCAGAGCTTTGGGTGCATCCATGTGCCTCTTAAACTGGCGTTCTTGACAGGGACAGCATAAGACAGTGGCAGCCCTCTCTTATACTTTTATAGAACTCACTGTTGGGCTTTATGCTGGTATTTGTGATCCTTGGATTTGCCAGTCAGCTGGACAGAAGTGAAAGGCAATGCTGACCAGTGCACACTTGTTCTGAAAGCCTCTTATCCCAGTGCCAGCTGCACTCCATAGAACCATAGAATGGTTTGGGTAGGAAGGGACTTTAAAGACTGTCTTGTTCCAATCCCCTGCCGTGGGAAGGCACACCTTCCACTGGACTAGGTTGCTCAAAGTCCCATCCAACCTGAACTTTTCACCATATATTGATTTTACAGCCAAATGTGAAGAGATGCCACTGAGAATTAAATGCTGAGCAGCTTAAGAAATGTTCAGATTCAGAACAATAAGCAAGTTTTTTGATAATAGACTGGTCAGCAAAAGCAGGCAGTTGTATATAATTCATACATATTCATATAAATAGACAATTAGGTTGTGGAGGTCTCAATTTTGCTCTGGTCACTTATTGCACCTTGTTTACAAGACAAAAACTGGATCTAATTCCCCTCTTACAATTTTCTTGAATTCATGAGTATAAAGTGAGAAAAAAAACCAGGCCTTTTGTTCAAAAATTATTTGGAGATATGTCTTTGGTTATTTATTAATCTATCCTTATGGATTTATGGATTACATTTGGCATCATCAGCTTGCTATTGTAAGGCACTGCAGAAAAAGAGGGATTTCTTATGATTCAGCTACATAAGAGATCACCAAAATATAATCCACTCCTGTAAAAGAAATACCAGGGTGTATTGTCAGTGTGCAGCAGAGTGGGATGCAGGGACTCTTCATCCAACACTGGCTGAGCTGGGTCCAGCTAAGTGGTGCAGCTCTGTGAGAAAGGCAGTGGGAAACAGCCTGGCTGCCAGGCTGCACTGCTGTGTGTGTGCTGCGTTTGAGATCGGGGTTAGAGCCTCTGTTTGGGACTGTGCTCTTCAAGTTAACCAACTCGCTCAGAGCCGTCTGGGAATTCTCTAAAAGGGCAAGTGGCCTTTTCACTACGAGGGACATGTGTACATGCACATTCATGGGCTCATGCAGGCCTGATATTAAGCCCAGTGAAGACCAAACATTCCTCCCATTCTAAATAATCTCTGCTTTTACTTCTTCTTTCTAGTTGTTATCCAGTTTTCTGCTTCAATGTTAGGATTCTTTGTTATTTTAACTAAAGCTAACACATTGTTGTGCCTAGTATCTTTACCCTGGTGTTTAATCAGACTTGCATGGATTTATTTCTTGAGCACAGAAAGAATTTAAAGATATATTTGCATGTGTATTTTTGTAGAAGAGCTGAGAATACACTCTGATGTTGAATTTTGTCTGCTGCCAGGAGGGTCCCTATGTCCTGTGTACCTTTTACAGAAACCAACTGTGCTGCTTGGGTTTTTCCAAGCTGCCAAAATTGTCAGTCTTTAACTGTTTTCGGTAGATGTGATCCATAACCCTACTGGTATGTAAAGTCTCCAAAGAGACATCCGCTGATAGAGCACATACCATGAGGTTTGCAGAGGTATTCCAATTAACAAGGGAGTGTGCCCAAGCTTCACCCATCAGGTAGCATAATCTCAGTATCAATAGGGAAGGCATTCCTGTGTTATCCATGGAGTTCCCAAACTGTGCGTCTGTTGTTACTGATATCCTGAGGTGAACTCTGAAAATAATGAGACAGGTACAGTAAAAATGTAATTAAAGGAGTGGCATAAAGGCTAATAATTTCTGTTCACTTTGAATTTTGAGTATGAACATCAGTGGTTAAAGGGTCCTAACTGAAGGTGTTAACACAGCTGCAGCACTTTTTATTTTCAGGTGCAACAAGCTGGATAAATCTTCAGTTAATGTACTAATCAAATATAACTGACATTAGTAGGAAGTACAGGCTTACCCCTTTACTCATTGTAATTAATGTGCCATTTATTAAAAACACCAGCAGGACTCTTTTTTAAGGACAGGAGGAGCAAAACAGTGGCTGGATAGCCAGCCTCAAAAGCTGTCAGCAGTGAAACGTAACACATCTTGACACTGGTGAAGGGTATCCCATCAATATTTATGCAAAATTTACTATTAATGTTAGCAATGTTGAGCAAATTCTTTTCAAGTTCTTTCAGGCTTAGAGAACCTTTAAAAATATTACACTTCTTGTTGTAACAGACCTGAAAGACAGGAAATGAAACTCATTTTAGGAAGATAATATAAAGTGATTTGTAACAGAATAACAATAATTTCTGCTCATGGATTTTAGACCTAAGTCTGTATCAAATACCAAAAGAGAACAACAGTTTGAGAAAATTAATGTATGAGTAAGTATACTTAGCTAAAAAGGGTGTCTGTATAGATTCAGAGATAATTTAAGTAAAAAAAGAATGAGCCTTGCTAATTTAAAATATTCCCTCTCACATGAGAACATGATGGGACAATCATTACTCTGGTGTTTGCTCCACAGGCAGAAATTTTTAATGAACTCCTGTAGCTAATAGGAATTCCTGAGAGTGTTTTGTGAATTGCTATTTCACAAAGTGGCTCTGGCAGCAAGCGTTTGACAAGAAGGATAAACATGGCTGCCTAGCACATCTGTTTATTTGAGTAAATCAGTCTTAGCTCAACTGGCATGTGTCCATAAGGCCAGATAATATCCTTCAGCAAAGTCTTCAGCAAGCAGAGGGATCAGGGATGACACAATTGTAATTAAAAGGGAGTTGCTTAGATAAGTTTGGAGTATTTTTAAAAATTGTTACAATATTGTATAATCCTGCCTGCCAGATTTGATATCTAGTTACTCTGTGCTGGTGTCATGGCTGACTGGGCCTTTCTCAGGCATCATAATAAGCCTTTCTTTGTGCCCAACCCTTCCCAGTCCCTGCGCTGCTGGATCACAGTCCCTCTGTGTGCTTGGGTGGGAAGAGAATGACAGGATTGATTTGTGAGTTACTTTGTGAGGTTACCGATATTTTTAAGGGCTCCCGTGACAGCTAAGGATGAACATCTTGTATCATCTCTATAGATAGTAAAGATCCTCTGGTTACCAAGTGTATGTTGAGCATTCAACCCTCTTTACAAGGGTGAGATCTCCAACCTGCCTAAAATGTTGGTGGCACCGTATTTGTTCCCTGCAAGGCTTCTGCTTCCATGTACGGGGTAACACCACCCAGTTGGGACTGTCACATTTAGGTGTAAGGGGATGAGCTAATAATAACCTTTTGCCACTGTAACTTTCAATCCGTCTGCTTTTCTCTTTTTTCTATGACGCAATTTGGGTTTTTTATGGATTGATAATGCAGAATCCTTGGGCTGAATATCGATGCAAATAGAGTCTCTAGAGGACTGCCAAAAAAGTGTTCTGTAACAATTTACAGCTGACTGCAAAGGATGTTATGAAACTACGTAATAGTAGCACCAACTGTATGAGTTGGTAATGCCAGATGAGAGTCTGAATGTGCTTTAGAACTGACTAGGCTGCTCTTTGGAAACTGTCCATAGGTTGTTGAGAAATACTGAGGATCTTACGTAATTTTTAATAAGGGAAAGTAGTTGCTGAAACTACCGTAACACATCTGGATGTACAGCTGGAGATTTTGTCTGGGAACTGAGGAGGAAAAGGAGGGACACCAGTAATAATGCAGTCTTACAAATAATGTATCAAACTGAATGCTGTAGAGTTAGTGCTAAAATGGCCCTCCCAGTGTTGGTGTGAAATATGCAGAGAAGCCTTTTCTACAGAGGATTCACAAGAGAAGTGGCATTTCTTAAAACTGGAAGCATCTCATGGAAAGTAAAATGGCTGCTCAAGCATTTGAGCCTGGATAAAGCAGGCTTTGTACTTGCACACAAAGATGTGCAACTTTCTTTGTCTGAAAGGTGGAAAGACTGTGTTCGGGTAATATTTGAGTGGTGACCATCACTAAAAAGAACGAAAAATGAAAAATGGGGTGACAAATGAAATACATGAAAAGAAGAGGTGGTATTGGGCCAGACAGATCGCAGAGGGAGACACCAGACAATCCCAAGGGGCACAAATTGGGACCAAGAATGCCTGAGGAACATGTGTTTGGCCTTCTTTCATTCAGGTGGGTACAGAATTTCTGACTGATGTCTCAAGCTCAGGTTGCAGTAAAAAGGACAAGACAGAGGGCATTTTTACAAATGTCAAGAACTGTTGCTAAAGGTGATCTATTTTAAGGAAAGTGGCACAATAGGACTTGGGTTTGTGTTTTTAAGAATGCTTTTAGGAGACTTGGAAATACAGAGAGACCAGGTAAACTTTTAGGTTTCTTTGGAGCCAATTGTAAATGAAGAAAAACTCAGCCTGGAGTGCATGCCTGTCATTACAAAACATCCAAAAGCTAGGAAGCAGAGAAGAGGTGTAAAGCAGAGTTTTATTTGACATCTTAACTAATGATCTGGAAGAAAGAACAGTAAGTTAATTAAATTCATAGATTGGATTATATATCCAGCGGCAAAGTGGACAGCAAAATAGTATAATAGGGCCTACAGAGATCCAAAATTCCTGAACAGAAAAGGAAAAAATTCACCTACATTGGTAGTCTAAAACAGATGCTGAAGTGGAAAGTGCGCTGGAAAAGCGGAAAACAGTGTCACAATTCAAAGCATGTAAGGTTATAAAACCTAAAAATGTAATGAGGAAACGAACCTCCTCTGTCCTACCTCATGTCAATTGTAGGTTACCTATTATTTATGTATTGTAAATTGTAGCTTCAGAACCTAGTCTAATACTCCCAAGGGTGATGGAATAATGGCCATTGAAAAGTGAGCGAAACAAAGCATCGTCCTTCTGAAGTCAAAGAGAGTTTACCACATCAGAAAAATAATATTTTTGTATATTTTTTTTATTAACATTATAATTATAATACAAAATAGATGCCCTGAACCTATCAATATACATTTTTAAAAGTTTTTTTCTTGGGTAATAGTTAAAGTACCTAGGTAAACAAAGGATCCTTCAGAGGAACTTTCTTTCTCTGTTGCTAAGCTAACCTGATTTAGGACATGGTAAAAGTCAGTAGCGGAAGAGGTCCACTTCAAAAGAAAACAAAGGAGGAACTTTTCTCTAACATCTGTGCTCTCCTGCCAACTCCATTTCCTGTCTAGCTGGAAGAAGCTGATATAAGTTGCACTGGCTGTAGCTTCCAAGTTTACCATTTTTATGGTTATTCTGCTGACTGTGTTGTATGATTTGCTGGGTATTCAGTGTGCCACTCCATTGACACAGGAGTAAGTGTACAAATAATTATTTGATTGTTCAAGCATATAATTTTCTTGACAGCACCTAGAAAGAAGTCCACAGTTAAAAGGCCTTTTCAAAATTCATTTCCATATAAATTTTATTTTGAAAAAACCAAACTTCTATAAATACTATTCTCTTGAGATCACATTGTCTGAAGAACTGTGGTCATAAGTAAGTGATCGTGTGCTATAAGAAGAAAATTCCACTTATTTTTATGCGAAAGAAAACACAAGAGCTCATATTGGGAAATACTATTTTTCAGTTGTAAGGGTTTCATCATAAATGAAAAAAAAAATAAATAAACAAGAATTGGGAAGGAAAAAAGACGTCAGGTAATGGTAGACCAAATCCACGTATTGCAATCTACTTCACATTGAGAGACTCAAACAGCCTGCAAGGCATATGAAGATGATTCATGTTAATGGACTATTTTATTAAGGTGCAGTATGGTTGAAGGCCACAGAATAGCAACATTCTGTCAGATGCACAGTAGTTTATTAAAGTCTGATAATGCTGGAGGGCACAGAATTTTAGCCAAGTTACGTTTTATTTGACTGCAGTCATATTAGTGTGTGAACTTGGATACATGTTTCCATATACGTTGTTTTGCCAGACAACACATTATGTTCTGTTTAACAGATATTGCCTTACTGATCTTCTCTCTCTCTCGCTCTCTCTCTCTCTCTTTTTTTTTTTTTTTTTTTTTTTAACTGCTTCTAGGTGTGTTGTAATGGGATTCTGCACGACAATAAACCTGGCTTCCAATGCTGTGAGGACAAGTACATTCCATTTATTCTTAATTCACCAGGGGTTTGCTGTGGTGGGCAGATACATGCTGTGCAACCGAAACATCAGTGCTGTGGTGGTTATTACACCAGAGTTTTAGTAGGTAAGAGACAGCTCCTTTCCACTGCTTGAATGAAACAAAATGGCAAAGTTGATAGATTTGTTAAACCGAGGAGAATGAAAACAATAAATGTGAGATTTATCAAGATATCTAGATGTCTTTGAGAGTTGTGTTCAGTGCAAAGAAAATTGCACTCACTTCGCCTTCTAAACACGGTATACTCTGTTTATACAAGAAAGCCTTAATTGATGAAACCTGATGATTGGGTCATTTCCCAGAGAACTAATTTATACCAAACTATACTTAATTGCAGTAAATGCTGCATAATGGGGAGGGCAGTTCTGCTTAATAGGAACACCGTCAGGCAATTTAGTGGTGAAGTTTGGTTCTCTGCTTGACTTGACCCCACATGATTTTCCATAGCCATTTCTGTTGCCGAACAGTTGTTAGCATTTGGTGTTGATATTCTGGATTGCATCACTTCTACTTGTTTCTACATTGTCTACTCTTTGTTTCCACTAATGTTACAGATCAAAGTATACCTCCCACTTGCATTAACTTTGATGGTAATTTATCCTTTTCTTTTTCTTGGAGCAGTTTGGGAAGTTTGCCAAAACTGTGCTTCTGTGTTACTGTCCAGAGCTTGGTTTTCCAGTTTGTTGGTGGGTCATTGTTGACAGGGAAAGAGACGAAAAGGGGGAGGAGAGATCCCTTTCATGGGGCAGTGTTCAGAGCGTATAACTCTTTGTAGGCAATTGTCAGGTCAGGAGCTAAAGTGCTCCCATTACTCACGAGCTGGCACACATTCCGTAGGCTCAGAAACACTTGACATTTTGCCAACACATTCAGCGCATCCCAAGTTCTGATCTTTTGAAAAGTAATTCATATAGCACAGTATTAGAATCCCTTCCGTGATGTCATCAGAAAAACGCTGTCACATGGAAGAACCAGAGAAGAGTATTTTGCTGACCTCATTAATCTCAGTGTACTGAAATGGAGAGATTATACTGTGACCTCTGTCCCCATCCAGTGGTCTGTGTTAACTAGCTTAATATTGTTTACATCAAGAAAGAAAAGCACAGTGGAACAAAATGTCTTATGTTTGAAAGTAGTTCTTGTTCAGTCAGCAGTCCACAAGCATGAAACTATGAATGTTTGAACATGATTTTAAACAATTTTTTTTCTAAGTGTACTTGCTGCATTATTTTTCTGTACTCTAAAGGGCAGCAACATGAACACTGTTGGTCACTTTTTTCTTCTTTATTTTTATAAATATGCTAATAACCTCAAGCTAAATGTTAATGTGGGTCATTCTTTGATAAGGATAACAATTAACTGGTAAGACTGCATAGTAGTTTTCAGAGGGAGAACATTTTCAAGCCTAGCTTGGAATGGATCCCATTTTGAGAGGTTAATGAGAAGGTTACTGATCCTTTGTGTCTTATGTCTAATAGTTCTTTAAAAAAAAAAAGGTTTTATTTCCAATAGATGTAAGCTACATTCTGTGTTTTAATACTTTCTCTGTGTAGCAACTAAATTAGCTTCCAAGGAATACAGGAAAAAATGATGAAGTACCTAGATGGATTATATCTATTATACTCTAAAAATTTATTCTCATCTTTTTTTTGTTTATTATTGACTTTATTTGATAAAGTTATTTATACAGGAAACTCTCTGAGCATACATATTTCCCAGATGTTGTTTGGCCAGCTCAATAGCTCAGGATGTGCTGAAGCACACTGGGCTGGAGGCATGAAGATTACAAATTAGGAAGGCAGAATCTCAGTTTCTGAAACAGTAGTGCACAAAAACGCAAACATCTCTCCCAGAACTAAGATGGGACAAAAAACAAATAATGCTACTACCACCCAGGCACCTCTTTGGCAAGGAATGTGGGGAGAAAGGAAAACACTGTTCTCCTTTATCTATTACAATCTCAGCACATGTTTATTTCTCACAAAGGCTGCATTGACTTTAGAGCTCTCTGTCTCTAATTCCCAACATTTCATAAGAAAAGAACTTGAGATATTGCTTTAAATGAGAAAAATGAGTTTTAAAAATCAAAACACATTTCTTTGAATAACATTCAGGAATCAAAATACTTTAATCAACTCTACTACCCATTTTCAATAGCAAAACAAAACCACTCCTCCTTCCAGATGACATTGACAGGAAACATTGCAACACAGAAAAATAATATAAAAATATTAGAATGTTGGATCAGATCAAGTGCAGACACTAATGAATGCAAATTATTACCATTTATCAAAATTTTTGTATCCTTTATGGCAATATGTACTTTGTTCATGGCCCACAGCTTATTCCAGTCCACCCCACCCCACCATTACAGTGTCAATCTCATTGTCAGTATTATCCTAAGGTCTTTTCCTGAAAAAGCTGATGAGCTTGCTTAAGTAGCAGCCAAGTCCACCAATTGTGATGGTGGTGTTTAATTTTTAAAGTGAGTTTAATCCTTAAATTCTCTGTGAGATGAAGTCCCGAGCGACACTCAAACATGAAAAATGCTTTAAGCATTGTGAATTAATTCATCAAAACAAGTTTGGAGTGATTTTGAAGGAGACAAGAATTTTTTTTGCCAAGAATAACTAGGCTGATGGTTCTGTTAAACACAGCAAGAATGTGCTCTTTTCACCATGTAGCTGCAATTGCAAAAGGTTTTCAGCTGTATAATTGTCATACGTACAGACATGATTTTCATTGCTCTTCTCAGCTTTCTCTCTGTCATGCTTGTGTTTTGAAATCTTATGTAGTCTTGGGCCTGAATTAATGAATGCACATTTCTTTAATCATTATTACAAATGCATATAATACTTTCATAGCATTCTAAAGCACCAAGTGGTTCCGTGCTTTCACATGGAAAGTTCTGTACATGAAGCTATGTGAATCCAGACTCGATGCTATCTGATGAAAGCCTCTCAGGAATTTCAAGAGCTAAAGATGGATAAAACCTTTAATTGTATTCTTATACTGACAGGAGAAGTATGCTGCCCTAACGAAGAGGAAAACAGAGTTTCAGTTGGAATTGGTGACTCTTGCTGCCAGGGAATGCCTTACTCCACATCGGGCAATCAAATCTGCTGTGGTGGATCCCTGCACGACAGTTTCAATCAGCAGTGCTGTGGTGGAAGGGTCATAAGCATGGACTCGATCTGTTGTGGTGACGAAAAGGAAGGGACTGCATACAGACCTCTCACAGGTAAGTGATAAGTCCTCAAGCAAAAAAGGTCTTCATCTTTCTAAATCTTTTGTGACACCAACCGTTCAGAAGTGACACACTCAGGTTTAAAGTGTGTATGCCAATTTGTTAAAATGTTGTTGCACTTTAATCACCTATTTTGCTATACTGCAAAATGCTGAGCTTTCAGTAACCTTCTTTGCCTTTGTGCAAAAGCTGCAGGGGCTGGAGAAACCAGACAACTCAAAAGGAGTGAATGATCTTTCCTTATGCAAGTCAGGAAATAGGACTGGTCCGCTCCGTGAGGTTAGATTGACCACCTTGTGCCGCCATGCATCCCAGTGCAGGGATTTTCTATTTGCTCTGGAAACGTGGGGTTAGTCACCTGGAAACTGAAGGTTGCAATGCTGTCTGCTTGGTGGTCTATGTCCCTCCCTTGTGTTCATCCCTTGCATGGGGCTAAATCTTCTATATTTTAAAGTTAACAAAAACTAGTCCCCAGCACTACTCACTGGCTCATCTGGTGCATCCCATTAATTTCTTGCAAACGATAGGAAATTGCTCCGTCATTCAGAGGTACAATCTGAACCCTACTTCCTCGTAAAACACTCTGTGACTATCTGATGACAGAGATTGGAGGTATTATTACAAAAGCTATTCAGATATTTTCCTGTGTCTTTTCTTTCCACAGTTATTAGACAAATTATATCCCATCAGCCTTAGGCTTTTTCAGCCTGACAAAAAGACTTCAGGAACTATTGTGGTCTCAAAGGGGAGCCTGATTTCAAAACACAGAAATAATGAAGGTTTAATACCCAGCTATGCTTGGTGTGCAAAGCTGAGTGATAGTATGTGCCAGTTTGAGCCTCTAGTTGTACAACTAAGAATCTTAATATGTAACTAAGAATCCAGATCTGAAGGCTGAACTCCTCCTTTCCCCAAAAAATAAGCTCTGTCTTCAGCTCATTTTTTGTATTTCCTGGATCCTTCAGTAGCTGTGGTATTAGGAGCACCCTTGTTGGGTGCTGACTGTCAGGATGAGCTAATCAGATGAGTATTGCCGTGGTTTCTGTGGTTTCCATGCTATCCTTCCCTTCCACTGGTGACTCATGGTGTGTAAGCTGTGAGCAGCACTGCTTGCATGATTTTAGCTCCCTCTCACTGTGATCCCTAATTGTGCTTGATCTACGGCATCCATGCTCACAATACCAGCTTTGAGCAAGGCCCTCTTGCGTAGCCGCGCATTGTGCGGCTGCCACAAGACGGGGCTGGCTCATAAAACATCTCTTTATGTACTTTATTACTTAAACTCTTTTATTTGCCTGCAGGAGCCCTTTAACAAAATCACATTGAATTGACTTTCTCACACCAAATCAAATCTCCCTGGTCCCAGTTCAGTTGTCTTTGTCAATATGTATTTTATAAATGGAGTGAATTAACAGATGCTGTTGGAACAGAACTGCTGGGGTAGCGTTTATGTTTTTACTGCTCTCTCTGGGCAGATGAGTTGTGTAGGAGTGTAATACAGGTATCTTGGGATGAAAGTTATGTTCTTCATTTCAGTATATATGTATTCTTAACAGATTTTTTTCCTTAAATATATATATTTAAAAAACCTTTATATCTCTCTTTTAAAAATGTGTTTAGCCTATAGCACTCAATCGTTTGCACTATTTTTCTCAAGAATGGGTCAGGATGACATTTTTTTGGCTATTAAAAAAGAAAACAGTGGCTTTTTTCATCGCTCACGGGTTTTCTGTGAGGACTTTATGCTGCGAGCCAGTGCACAGCTGAACGCAAATACAGGTTTGAAAGATGAATTAGCATCACAGTTGAAAAGAGATCGTATTCTTTTGCATTAAGCGTAGAATAGATTGTGGTTTCTTATCATATCATATAGATCATGCTCAATTGGTTTTTGCTTAATTTCTTGGAGTAATTCAGCCTTGCTAAATACATCACGAAAATGCACAAGCTAGGCACAAAAATCTACCTGCTCTCTATCCTAATTATTATAATGATTCTAATGGAAAAAATGCTCTTACATAAAAACATAATTTACTTATCATTGGCAAATGGATAAGTAGAATTTTGCAAGAATATGGTAATTGGAAAGCTGATCTCATTGTCTGGAAGGAGAAGAGGTAATGGGGGTGGCTTTATGCAAAAGCTGGTGAATTGCTTCTGAAGCACTGTTTTGCACTTGGCAATGAATGCCATAGCTAAAAATCTAGTGACAATTTAAAGCTTTTGTTTGAGAGCTTTAAGTCCTTCCAAAAAAAGCATACAAGAAAAAATTGATCACTAAACGTGTAAGCCTTGTACACAGTCTCATTTTGTTGCATGACCAGTTCAAAATCAGTGTCTTTCTGCTGAATTTAGACCCAGATTTGCACTGAATGTGGGTTTAAGGGCTTGAATCATAGAACTTTTTCATTTGCGATTGCATACCTTTTTCAGAGAGTCTTCCCTGCAAAAAGAGATGTTTCTTCCATCCCACATTACTTCTTTTTCCTTTATTTATTAATTTCTCTTTTCTTAAGTTTTGTTTTTCACCCCTTGTTGGCCTTATTTAGTGGGGTGACCATAGAGACATCTACTGGCAAAGGCTGGCAGTGGTGTACATGCACACCCTGAGCCCCACTGCTGCAGTGTGATTATCCAAAGTTCTCCATTTCTGGCTATAAAGGGTAATGTCAGCTAAAACCACTCTTGGATTTTCTCTCTCTCTCTGTCTTTTTTTTTTTTTTCGTTTTAATGCCACTATACTGACATCCCAGACTCATGAAAGATGATGCTTTGTACTGTTGTGGTTCCTGATCTGTAATAGTTGCAATACCCGCATGTAAGCCAAGGATTTTTGGAGTAGTTTGCAATGTACACTGGCTCTGTATTTTGTTGATCCTCTATTCTGGCTCCAAAGGCTAAGCCTTTTAATACTCATTTTTTCCCCTTTTGAAAGCATTGGTTTTGCAGATTTACTAAATTAGTAATTCATCACTCATCTAGGTTTATACATTTTTTCAGTTGCTGGGGATGAACATGAAATAATTGTTGACAGAAATCAGTGTTAGCAGGAAGTGTCTTTTCCAGCCCGTGGATTTTCTTTTTGCTGTAATGCATTACGTGCCTATGAAACATAAATATATAAAATATGACACACACATTCCAACTGAGTTACAAACAAATAGTTTACATTTTTATATTTTGCTGAATTCAGCAAGGATTTATAGGAATTTCTGGATCCTTAAGCAATTGAATAAAGCGATTTTTAGAAGGCAAATCAATCCATCAATATTACATGGTCCTATTTTGTTTTTCTTGGAGCATATTTAAAATTGTACATTTGAGGTGTCAAGGTTCAGGAGTCAAGTGCTACATGTGATAAATTAAGGAAAGGTCAGAGGCTATGCAATGCAGTTTCAGAAGATTGTCTACCTCTGCCTTTGCAGCTCATTCATGCTGAAGTGATGCACTCTGGGAATTACTACCAAACTCTGCTCTGCAACATCTGCTCTCCCTAAGTGAGTTAGTGCACGTCAGACATCTTTATGTCAGAATATTGCAGTGATGGATGCAGTCTTCAGAAAATGCTGCATAAAAATCTGGTGTGCCGTTCTGGCCATTAAGTGAAATTACTATTTAAATTAATGGCGCTGTCACAGTTTATCTGTGCAAAGAATGAACGCTGATTAGGGTATTAAGTAATTAGCAATTTATCACACTGGAACAAGGTTGATAATAATTAAAGAAGTAATGGTTTACCAAAGAAACTAGAAAGGGAGTCACTTCTTGTTATGTGAGTGAAATCTTGGCTGAAAAATTTAATTCAGTTAAACAAAGATGAGGTTCACAGTGAAAGAATACAGCTTTGTTTGTTTCAATAGAAAAACAGTTCATTATCAAAATTTTAGTTTGCCTGTCAGAAGTCCCTTGAGGCTGTCTGAGTTGCTTATTAGTTTTGAATTGAATCATTTTCTGCATTAATTCTCTCTTTAAAATTGGTAGAATACTAGGACAATTTGGAAGAAGGGTGTGAATGAGAGGAAATATTTTACCTCTTGAAGAGCTGGTGATCACAGTTTGATGGCTGTGAATAGAACCAGCCTTGAAAAAAGGTAAAGTATGCGAGTAACATCACCATTTTTAGTCATTCCAGTGATTGGAATGAAATGTTCTGAATGCTTTAGCAGGATCATACCTCTAAAGAGTAATTTTCATTATGTATGACTTCTAAGAGAGATTTGCCACAATAAATGGCGGTGAAAAAAGTGGCCACTCCTGCACGTGTTTTAAATGCCTACATATGACAGAAATTACGTCAAACACAAACTGCTTTGTAGATGTAACAGTATATCACAGCCCTGTTTTTTGTGTGATACCTTTCTAGTTCAATTAGTAATATTTATTTCATTGCCAGTTATAGAAGAGTTTGTAGTGTTTGGTTCTGAGTTAAAACTTACCCCTTTCTTTAGATGATGTTGGGTTCAACACTGGTATTTCATGTGAATATGTGGAAAATTGCAGTGGTTATGATGAGCTTTTCATTTAAAAAATTATTAAAACCAGAAAAAAGACAGTAGAATTAATTTTGGCAGCTTATCAATTCCACTATAGAAATGCAAATGATATTTAGATATCAACTTCTTGAAGAGTAATTCTCTGTATGAGATGACTGAAGCTTCACTGTGGGTATTTTGCAAGTGACCCATTCAGTTCCGTGTACCTAATACGAACCTCTGCTTTAAAATATAAAATACATGATAAATTCTGGAATGCTAAGATGCACTGTTGGAAGATTGCCCATGTGAGGGGGGTATGAAGGAGACCTGAGTAGAAAGTACATGGAAAGCTTTCTCAGGTTCTACATTCTACAGGAAATTTTCATAAACAATCCATCTCCAGCCTGCTGTGGCCGGTACGTTGGTGTGGTATTCCACAGCAAAGTTCTTAAAAAAGTTCAGGAGTGGTGAACATTGATTGTAGGGGACCCTGTTTATGCCTCTAATTTTTGGTTGTTTTCAATACGTCTGGAAGTCACGATGCTTACTTCAGTCACCTCACGTTTGAATTTAATCTCACTTTAGCTAAATCTGCATCATTCCAGCTGCTAGTGGGTTTATGCCAAGATATATTGCATTGTGAGCTTTCTCCTTTCTTATGTATTTATTTGCTTACTTAAATCTCATAGTCAGATTTTTTTTGTTTGTTTGTTCCTTTCAGGGATGTTCTGTTGTGGGCAAGAGTACGTGAATAAGTCAGATACCATATGCTGCTCAGGTTCCAGTGGTGAGTCCCTAGCACATGTTAGAAAGAATGACCAAGTGCCAGTAAAATGCTGTGAGACTGAACTTATTCCAAAGAGCGAAGAATGCTGTAATGGAGTTGGATATAATCCTTTGAAATATGTTTGCTCTGACAAGATTTCAGCTGGAATGATGATGAAGGTAATTGATAGAAAATCTCTCGGTAGCTCTGATTTGATGATGGAAAGAGAAATTCACTGTTCATAACTATTTTTCTAAAATAGGAATATAAAAACTCTTGTGTGCATTATTCATTTTCACATTACATCCATATTAATACCGAATGAGTTCGCCATGATTGATGTTATTGCAATGAATTCTAAAGGAATTAATAATGATTAGCTGCCTCTGTGAAGTGTTGCCCGGCACTTCAGATTAGTACGCTGGCTAAAAGCTGGCATACTAACAAGACTGACATGTATAGCCAGTTTCCATTCTGTGGCCACTGTTTCTGATGATGTTCATTAAGTGGAAATTAAAATTGGACTGGCCAGTTCTGAAGTACAAAAATGCTGTAACATTTCAATTTGGGCAGGCAGTAGGACATGATTCCCCAACTCCCTAAAAAAAAAAAAAAAAAAGCAAAAATAAAAGTAAAGCAATTGACAATTTCTTGATGGACTTAATCCTGATCCTACAGAAAACCAGTGGCCATTTTGGCAGAAATTTAAGCAGTACTAGCATATGTGCTTTCACGCCTAATGAATTATATAGTTTATTCTGATTCTATTTTAATGTCAGAGTAAACTAAACACCATAAAGACTAATTTGGTCTTTTCCAAGAGGGCCCTGTGACTGTAGGCGTCAGCATGAGACAATTTTGTCTTGCAGCTCCAAGTTGAATTCAACAGAAATCTTCAAGAATTAGCATCTTGGTGTTATACATAGGCTGTAAAAATGTTGCCAATTGTTATTACAATTTTTGTTTAAGAAAATCAACATTTCAAAGGATGGAAGCCTTGTCGATACATATATGTGTGTGTGTGTGTATATTCTTTTTATAAAAGTGTATTCATATTTATGATAAGAGAGAGAGAGAGAAAGTGGATGAGGGAGAAAAAAGAGGCTTGTTTATTGTGAATTCTACAATATGGAAATCAGAGAGCTATTGTGGAATTTACCAGTAAAATAAAACAGACACCATCCTGCCATATGCAGGTGTTCCTATATCCTTGTCGTTCATCTGCTAAGTTAATACAGAAATATTTCTTCCATCTTCACCTTTTCATGTCAAGGTTTTCATGTAATTTTATTTTCAGACTGAATAATTTTCTCCTAGAGAAAATCCAGGCGTTGTGATGAGTCAGCTATAGTTCGTCAATGCATCGTATTAGTAGTTCAAGCAAGGCAAAAAATGGCTAAGAACAGGTTAATGAATTCTGGTAGATAACGTACCAGATCCCTGCCTTAGGTATAAAGTATAAACAAAGGAAGTGCTTTGTATTTCACTTCCCCACAGTAGAAAAGAGATAGCGGTGCTGGCTCTCTGATATGTATAGATTTACCAACAGTAAAAGGGCTGATAGTCTGACACATTCTGCAGCTACTTTACATGGGAATCCAATCCATCTATATCCTGCATCCTATATGGATATCTATCACAACGTAATTTTTGTGGAGGTGCCAAATTTGGGAAATTAAATTAGCTGAAGTTCCTAATCAGCTAAGAAGCTAATTTTAATAGGTGAATTAAGGAAGCATTAGATATAATCTGTTTGGTTTTCCTTCTGAAGTTTATGACCTAATGGGCAGAAATATTTGTTGCAAATGGCAGTACATTTCTTTCTGCAGCAACCTGTATTTTATGAGAATTATTGCTCTCTAGCTTATGGTTTGGCAAAAATATTATTTCATGAATTTTAATGGAAAGTTGTGGATGTTCAGTGTATATTTCTATGAATTGTTCTTTATGGGTTAAATCTTATATCTTTATGTTCGCAGAGGTCTTCTTATTGCAGCAAAGCTTCTATTTAGGAGTGATGTGGCAGAAGACATGATTTATATAGCCCATGGGTAGAGTTCTCAGGCTTAAAAGCTGCCAAGGACTTGCACAGAGCCCTCTTGTGTACTTGGCAAGCTGTGTGAGGGGCTGGGAATTTGCTACTGATTTGCCACAGGATATTGGCCTTTGCAGGAACAGAATGTTCAAATTTTTGGATAAAATCCTGTTGTCATTGATTCTAGACTCTTCTGTTTTCAACAAATCCAGCCATTTGTGCTTCCAGTAATTAAAATTTGTGATACTTTCATCCAAGGACCCTAAAAAAAAAAAAAATCTGTTTCTTTTAGAAAGGATTATAAAAGCATTAATGATCAAAGACAGTAGACAGGCCAAAGGCTGAAAGGGTCTTCCGTATGCCAGAAATATCAATGTACTCAAGGCGGTGACATGGTTTTTGTGTTGTATAAAGATAGGGAAATACTAATGGAAGCATTTATATAGAAAGGAAAATGCGGGAAATTTATTTAAATTTGCCTGTTTATTCCTTAGGTAGAAGAAGAATGTAAGGCGAATGTCCTTTGCCCTTTATCTATGGAGGAAACAGCACACTGTGGGAAGTGTGACTTCGATCCTAAGGAGAATATCTGTGCATGGATAAAAGGTTCTCAGAGTGCTACAGAAGTGGAGGTAGAAGCAGGTGTGTGTCCAGCTGAAGAGGAGACTGTCTACACAGGAGGTCCAACACAGTATTCATTTACAGGTAAGGAAAAGTGGCAGAGCAGACTGGTGATTTGCTAGTACAGGTAATTTGCTCTGGAGAAAAAGATGGCCTGAATGCTATCAGATACTCTAATTAAATGTGAGGCAATGTGAAGAAGGACATGGATCTTCTAGAGCGAGTCCAGAGGAGGCCATGAAGATGCTCAGAGGGTTGGAGCACCTCTCTTATGCAGACAGGCTGAGACAGCTGGGGTTGTTCAGCCTGGAGAAGAGAAGGTTTCAGGGCGACCTTATAGCACCTTCCAGTACCTAAGGGGGGTCTGCAAGAGAGTTGGAGAGGGACTTTTTACAGGGGCAGGTAGTGATAGGACAAGGGTGAATGACTTTGAACTAAAAAAGAGTAGGTTTAGATGAGATTTTAGGAAGAAATTCTTTGCTATGAGGGTGGTGAGACACTGGAACACATTGTCCAGAGAAGTTGTGGGTACCCAATCTCTGGAATTGCTCAAGGCCAGGCTGGATGGGATTTTGAGCAACCTGGTCAAGTGGAAGATGTCTCTGCCCATGGCAAAGGAGGTGGAACTAGACGGTCTTTAAAGTTCCTTCCAACTCAGGCCATTCTATGATTCTATGAATTGTAATGAAGCCAAATTCTTTTAAGAAGTAATCTCTGAATCAGGACAGAGACTTCAGGTAAATGAAATGAGTGAAGTTCAGTGGGTACATAATGTGTAAACCTGCTTTCAAAATAGTTGATAAAAGTAATGGCCCTGTAAAAAATAACATCCATTTCTATCTGTAAACACAGAAAAAAAAAGTTATTTTGTATTTTGATAAGACTGGGATGATCCATATGTAATTTTCTTTTTCTAGATATGAACCTCGAACCTTTTGTCACATATGAGTACAGGGTGGCTGCTTGGAATAGCTATGGAAGAGGTTTCAGTGAAATTAGCAGAGCTGTCACTAAGCAAGATGTGCCACAGGGTGTAAGTCCACCAAAATGGGCCAAAGTAGATAATCGGGAAGACATGATACTTCTGAACTGGGAGGAACCACTTCAACCAAATGGTATTGATATATTTTTTTTAAAGTGTGAGTTCTATCATTCCACTGACAGTGTTCCAAAATCACTAAACAGATCTTAATTAATCCCTGTCACTGAAGTATATGTATTCCTAAACTCTGGAAGATTTTACATTAGGTTGATATAATTTTCATTGCAAATAAGAGTAGAGTCTTCTTCACAGAAGACAATTTAGTCTGTGTTTACAAAATGCCAAGAAGCCTCTTTTGAGAACAGTTGTAATAATAAGTGTGCAAGTATGATCATAAAATGACAATCATCCTAAAAAGTATTTGGGGATTCAGGGGTAGGGCTGGTGGTGCTTGTGTTTATTTCAGGAAATCTTGCTTATTATTTTCAAGCTGTGGGAAAACTTGGAAAAACTCTCACTAAAAACTGGGATCTACTCAGATGCTAATGCAGATGCTGAGGAAAGTAGCTGGTAATTGACATTTAGCATTTAATCAGAATGATTTTCTGCTACTGTGGTCATGTAGACATGTCATTGAATGTTTTCTGTATGCAGAGTAGGTTATTATCCCATCACACAGGATCCCTCAGCTAACAAAAGAGAAAACTTTCTTTCTGCAATAGGTCTTATTATTCACTACATCATCCTCCGCAATGGAATCGAGCATTTTAGAGGAACAGAAATGAGCTTCACAGACACCAGTGGTGTCCAGCCATACCAAGAGTATTCCTACCAGCTGCGAGCCTGCACTGTTGCTGGTTGCACGGACAGCAGCAAGGTTAGTGAAGTGGGCTTCATGGAGGCTCGTGCCAGGATTTTATCAGCCAGTGTGGCAACATTGAAATGCTTTTGGAAAGGTGTAATTTGAAGGCACGCTGATTATCGAGTAAGTGAAAAAAACATCAATAATCTGATTTGGATTCAGCTACTGACAGGTGAATATTTGGAACCCAAGGTTCATACAAGCAGCAGAGGAAGAAGGCAGTATCTCAGTCTTAGCAAAGCTGAAACTGCACTGTAGGAACTGATGTTTGTTAAAGAGAAAGCTGTACATGGCAGAATAGAGTAAGGAATATTAAAATGCACTTTCTCTAAGCCTGGAAATTAAATTTTTCCTTCTCACTAGGAGGTCGATAGCTTCTTCTTCCTTGCTATTTCTCAGATCATCTGCTTTAGTTATAGTCTATCAATTTGTTCAACAAACTTCTTATTCTTCCACTCCAGTGGAAAAGCCTCCTTTCGCTATATTACTCTTTGCTGGCTTTCCATGTCTGCACTGCTTCAGGCTTTACTGTCCCTTTGTGTGCAACCTGCCTCAGCTTCAGTTTTAAGCAAACAGAATCTCTTTCTCATAGTTTCATTTCCTTTTGTATCACTTTGAATCATGGATGCCTTTCACCAACATTACTATATAACCAGCTCTGGTTTTCATTCTGCAAAGTAGCTGCCTTATTCCTCATTTGCAAAAACTATTTCTTAAGTGACCTCTTTTTCACAATATTATTCTTGCCTCTTTGAAAATGAATTTCTAGGACTACAAGGGTAAGGTCTATGGGGCAGAGGTGGTGAGTAATGACTATGTTTTGTAATTATAATACCTGTGGGATTGAATTTTTATTTTTGCAGGTGTTTAAATGTTTTTCTTATTCATGCAAATCTCAGCCAGAAGTATAAAATAAAAAACACTGATGCAGAGTGATGAAGATAGGTGGCTAGTCCTCTGCCTGCACACAGAGCTATGGTCTGGAAACTATGTAGGCACAGTCGCTACAACCACTGACCTGACAATAAATCCTGCTTATTTCACTTACCTGTAATTAAGGAGTTTACTGTTGCAAGCACTGAAATCTGCAAGTGGGGACTGATTCCACCAAATGCACTAAGACAATATATTAGAGAGGGCACATTTTATATTTACAGCATAATATAAATACTTTATGGTGGTAATAACAGGGAAAAAAAAGTGATTTTCAAAGAGAAAACGGTCTGACTCACTTATTAAACCAGTGTAATTTGGAAATGCCTCTTCTGTAGTTGATGGTGGAGATGTGTCAATAGAAAATTACCTTTTGTCTTTTTTTTTTTATTTTTTGGTAGAAAGAGCTTAAGAATTCTATCTTTCAAAATCTTTAGATTCCTTACGAAAGTATGGAGTTGCAGATAACTACAACAGAGTTCAGATTGTATGGGATGTATTGAGTCTTAGCCCCATGTTTTACTGGTGCTTAAAATGTATGAAATCAGGCAGTTAAAATGCAGAGACACTGACAAACCATATGGAAGAGAGTTATCAAGAGTTTTCAAGCAATACAGTTTTTGTTGTTTCACCCCGTGCCATACACTGCAGCTGAAACGTGGTGAACCTGTTGTGATAAATTGTAGACACAGACTTATGTAATGTATTCAAGGTCAGATTTCATTGTGAAAAAGGAGGAAAAAAGTAACTAGTTCTCCAGCCCCTTGGTAATGATATGCCAGCCCAAACAACATTTTAAAACAAAAGTGACGTTCTCATTGATCATGGTATCTAGTGTACTATTACATTAAATTGCTGTTTAATTCGTATGTCTTCAGGTAGTTGCAGTCACTGTCCAAGGAGTCCCCGAGAGTGTTCAGCCACCAGAAGTCAGTGCTCTGAACTCCACAGCATTACATTTAAGCTGGATTGCACCCAAGAAACCAAATGGGATCATCAGAGAGTACCAGATCAGTCAAGTGGGGAGAGGACTTATATACATTGATGCTGCAGGCAGAATGCAGCACACGGTGTCAGGTAAGGAGGCAGAGCTCTTTGGCAGGCTGATGTCCTGTCTTTAAGATATAAGATGATATTAATATATTAAAAATGCCACTTGTCAATAACTTTGAAATCCCCAGTACTGTGCACAGTTTGGAATGCTTTATTGTGACTTCGCATATCTTAAATTTTTTTTTTTTCAATCTCTTTCATTTCTAGCTGCTGTTTGTTAAAATATTAATAGATTTAATTTCAAAATTTTAAAATAAATCTATCCAGCTCAGTTGAAGATGCATGCTTTGTGGTGTGCTCAAGGACTCAGATATTCTGTGTGGGCCAGCTATCCCTTCATACAGATTCAACTCTCTCTTCTAACATCACTGATGTGCAGTAATGCAGTTGTGAATGTGTAGCAGTGTAGGAGAAAGAAGGATCCAGTACTTTTTGTCTGAGATAATAAAAAGGAAAGGAAGACAGAACAGGAAAGATCCCAAATTCTGTTTATGATATTTTATATTGCTTATAGCCATTTTCTAAATACTTGATGAAAGAAGCTCTATTCCAGAGATTTTGGGGGAAAGTTTGGCTCAGACTCAAATATGTTATTTTCACACATTCAATTTTTAGTTATTTTTGAATGTTTCACTGAGGCAAAACTCTTCTTAGAAATGCTTCTGTTGATCAGAGAGCAGGAACATAAGTATTATGGGATATCTTTTTTTTCACTCTTTGACCTCAGATTGCTCATCAGATTTTTATATCTCACAAACGCATTAATTTTTCTCTAGGTTTTTTGCCCCGCAAGTAGGAAATTTCAAGATTCATATGTTGTGCACACCATACGATAGCCAGCCAAAGAGCAGAAGTTGACTTAGGGCACATAAATCCTCTAGAGCACTATCAAACACCTCTCAAAGCATGAGCCCCGAGTCAGGGTTGATCCCTTAGTGCTTTAAAAGAGTTTGTCTCTGCTCTAGTCACTCACAGAAGAGCAAGATTGCTGTTCCTCTTTGACAATATCATGCTCAAGTGTGAAATTCATCAACAGTGTATTACTCCTATCTCTATATTCAGTGCTTCTGGACATGAGATATCAGCCAGAGCTGGTGGTACATGTTTTGGAATTGCTGTTGTAAGTTTACA
Source organism: Cnemophilus loriae (assembly GCA_013397755.1). NCBI lineage: Eukaryota > Metazoa > Chordata > Aves > Passeriformes > Corvidae > Cnemophilus > Cnemophilus loriae. The sequence continues at coordinate 1,995,661 of VZTF01003267.1, forward strand.
CCGCGAAGAAGGAACATTCCAACAAGAAGTGATTTATTGAACCCATTGGAAAATATTTCTCGTGCTTCTCCAAGGCAGTTATATCTCCATTTTAATGCCAATAATACTTACCAGTTGGAAGTAAGAGGAAATGAAATCAATTCCAGAGAAGCAAGGGTCTTCTTTTCTTTTGTGTGCCTGTTCTGTTAAGCCACTGTCCAGTGCAGCCATGTTAAGCCAGGAGTGAAATAAGTGATCATTCCTCCTGACTATCATAATCAAGTCTTTTGCTGTTTTTTGGAGGAGTTTCCTTGGGTAGTAATGCGGAATTCATGACAGTGGTTTAGCAATGTGGGTAATTATTGCTCTCTAAATTAAAAGAATACGATAAAAGAATCAAATTTACTTCATACATAATCTCAAATGTTTGAACTGTTTGTTTTATTCCCTGTGGATGTATGTTTCGATTTTCCCATTATCCTTGTTTTTTCTTTTTCTTTTTTTTTTTTCTTTCCTAAACTGCCTGCTTTTCCCTTAGCAACAGTTGAACATTAATGAAGCTGTAGCATTAGTATTTGTGGAGACTTTGAATCTCGGGTCTCGCAAATAGCAGACGTGAAGGCGAGCACCTTGCCACGGCACCATTGTCTTGCTGCTTATTTTTAATTACATCAAAGCTTTGGAAACATGATCCCACAAATGCTTTGTGGGAATAGCGGTGAATGTGCTCATCATGTGAAATCCATAAATTGCTTATAATCCTCTCAAGATGTTAAAAAAAGCATTAAGTAATTGAAGACAGGAAGTCCTCAGTTAATTATTTAGAGGTGTTATCAATGCTTTAAGCAAACTGAAGCATTTTCTGCTATCTCACTGAGTTGAATGCCACTGGGACCTAGGGGCAGCAGCCATCATCTTCTCATATTCTCTAATGCAAACAGCACATGGCAGCTTGTCAATAAAAGACCTTTTTATATCATTTATTACTGAACACTTCCAGTACCCTGTACAGAACAATTTGGATGACAGTTATGGCATTGTTTCACTTTGTGTTACTACTACTTTACAAATGGGCCTGCTAATGCTTTGCAGTGGGGCCAGGCAGAGGGTAAAACTGAGGAAAGTAATTAGGGGAATTGTAAAAGAAAGCCAAGAGTGCCCTCTTCAGCAGCAGCAGGTGGGTTTATAGAAAAGATTCGTCTCAACTCCCCCTTTTTAATACACTAAAATTAATATCCCAAGTAAGAAGCTTTATCAACAATTTTTAGGATCAATCATTTTTAGGTCAAGGCCAAGGAAGATAATTGGTATTTATTTTAGTAAAAGAAACAATAGTAAGAATACTTTATGACTGAATAGTTTGAAATTCTTTCATCTGAACATATTCTCCATTTCAGGGCGATGAAAACTGAAGAGATACCAAAATGTTGACACTGGTCAAGTCTATCTCCATATGCAGCACTGAATCATTAGTAATATTTATCCGAAGGGAACTCTTGAGGGTGGAAGGGTTGTGTGAGGCTGTGGTCAGCAATCTGACATCCTCCCGAGTAAAATTCCCACAGCGGGGCCCAGGAGCGTTATCCTGGGAGCTAATTACTGACCTAGCTGGAGCCATACCCACAAATGGAGACAAACAGTATCAGAAGGAATTGATTTAGCTAATAGAACAATGCATTCTTAAAAACCCCACTGTTCCACAGCCTTGTGGCAAATGGCAAATGCTGCAACAATATAATAGACTGCTAAGTTGACCAAAAAAATAAAAAAAAAATTAAAAAAAAAATTCCCCTCAATAATAAACCGAAAAAGAAAAGGGGGGAAAGGGGGGTAGAAATACCCTCCAGTGAACAATCAAGTAGAGACATTGGAAAAGCAAAACGCTGTTTATATTTCAAGATTATCTTGTTATTTTTATTATCAATCACATACATAGATTTGCACAGAGCTTTCCAAAGCATGCATAAGACAAGGTGTCTAATGGAAATCTTTAATAATCTAGATAAAAATCTGTGGTGACTGCTCCATGTATGGCTATAATTTCAGGTATCAGAATTTCACCAATAAATTTAGTGAAACCTTGTGCTCTTTTTTTAATGCTCATTTTTCTCTTTAAAGTGTAGTTGTAAATGAGTATTGCTTTATTATGCATGTTTCCTTTAAAAGTGAACATGACTCCCTTTAGGGGAATTCAAGTAATTTGTTGCCACAGTAATCTTTTCTATCCTGAAATGTTAAATACTTGGCTTTCCTCCATGCCTTTGCCTCTCTCTAGTCTGCAACTGTCATTTTCTCCCTCCTTACTTTTATACTCAGTGTTCAGATGATTTTTCTTCTCTTCTAGTTCATGATTAGGTTACAGCAAGGGCTGTCCCTCTGAGTCATCTCTTTATTTTCTCTCCTTCACATCTTGTTCAGTTTGTTAAGCAGCCTGCATGTCTTCCATTCACTGTTTTACCTTCCTGTGTAATTGCTGCTTCTTCTTTCACTTTATTTGTTTGTAATATATTTTAATTAAAATATCTTGGTACTGGGTGTAAGCAAGGATTTGTTTATAAACAAAGATCTTGCACAGGGTTTTTTCTTGTCGCAGAATTGCATTGTTCTTGAAATAATTCCAATTAGACACAGGAGCTACATCAAAAGTGTGCTGTTAAGGCCACAAAACCACATGCTTAAAAATTGACCTGTATAATACGTATTAATTGACCTGTATAATCCTAATTCAGCCTTTTCCACACAAGCAATCTGCATTACACAGCAGTACAGTCATTTGTTCATGGTGCTACTGCCTCGTTCAGTCCACAATCTGTGCCTCTTCCAGGGAGGAATAAAATGAAGCTCCTGTATGGAGGACTGCTGCCTCAGCTTTGGCTGTGTTTAGTAGATTAATTCCTTCTGGGAGTCTCAGTGTAGATGGGCCTAATTCTGCTTCTGCCCAGAGCTACATCCCCTTTCAAGGAGGCGGGAACGTTGGAACGCGGAGCAGAGTGAGGGAGGCAGTTGGGACATTGCCAGCCCAGAGGGACCAAACGTGGATCGCTGTGGGCCTGATGGTATGGACTGCCAAAGGGAGTGGCCTGACATGCAGGGCATTTGTATTTGTTCGAGCTATGGTACTGAAGAAGGCACGTCTCAGTCTTTCACAGTTTCTCACAACCATGTCTTCTTCATTTTCTGGACACCCGGCCTGAGACCTGAATTTCCTGAGCTCTCAGACCTGCAGCTGAAGGCACCAGTCGTGCTTGGATATAATAAAGTTTTCCATAACACCAGGCAGTCTGACAGCCAGGTCCCAGACATCCCAAATGGCCTCCTGGCAGCTCCAAGGAGATTTTTGGTTCTCTCAGTCTCTTTGAGTCAGTATCCTGATTCTGAGAGAGAAATCTTTCTCTTTTGTTGATTTTTTTGAGTTAATGTGGTTTTTTGTGGAGTTGGTTGGGTGGGATTTTTTGTTTTGGTACTGTTTTAAGACATTTGGAATGCTCAGCTGGTTGGTGTTAGTAAAGCATCTGTACACTCTAGGGCTGGACACTACAAAAAAATTCTCAAATTACATACAACTAATCGGGCCAGAGACCACACACTGGAAGCAGTTTAGAAAAGACTGTGCCACAAAACCTGTGAGCAAAAGGTGATCAATTTGTACTGTACAATGTCCTGGCACTGAGATTTCCTAGTTTTGGGGTGTTTAGTTTTGCAATTTTAATATTTTCAAAGAGTTTTTGTGTATAATTTGCCTCTTGTTGTACTGTTTGTATCCTTTGCATTCAGGAACAGGAACCTTTTTTTAATGTATTATGGGGTGTTAACAAGTGGGTCCATGAAAATGTGAGAAAGGGGTTTTCGGTGTTTGTGCCTGGTAATATCTTAAAGATCAATTTTGAGAAATATCCAAAAGAATAGTTTAGCAAAGGTGCTGTATCCTGGGCTGGCGGGTGCTCTGTGAGGAAGGCTGATCAGCAGTTCAAACTGAGCTCTGAGGTGATCCCACAGTGGTCTGCATCTTTAACAATTTAACTATAAGAAACCTTTAATGAGTGCACGGAATTGGCTATTCTAAAAGCTTAGTATCTTAGCCAAATTATGAGTGCAATTTTATGAGGATCCCAAAAGTCAAATTCTTAAACCGCAGGCAATTTGATGTCAAATCTGAAGTCATTGACACATAGCACAAGGATGTTTGAAAATTTCTAAAGAAAAGACAAAGCAATATATTATCTTCTCATCTCATTCAAGGATGTCCAGCATGGAAGGTTTGAGCTGAAAAAAAAAAAAAAATTAAAAAATTACAACTAAAAATAATATCTTGTAATGAGGGCTTGGTTGTCAGTTCAGCTTCTAACTGCTTTGTAGCATATGTGGTAAAGTCTTGTATCAAATAGGGGAAAAATAGGGGGGAAATGAACAAATAGAAATTGGAAAGGTGGCAGGAGTATCCTTGGACTTGTCTGCAATGTAGTAGAAGGTTTTGTGTTGAGTATTTTATCATCTTATTATTGCAAATGTATTTCTAATAAATTTTCAAAACATTACATACTACTCAGCTTTTCAAGTCCAAAACACTAAGCAATTGTACTTTCAGATGCTTTTCTGCATTGCAAGTGTCATCTAAGTTTTTTTTATTTAAAGCTGATTCAGATATATGAGGGACATCCATAGATCCATTGCAGCATAGACAGACATTCAATCTGAATTGTTTTGCTGGGTCTTTTATATCAGTAGAGGATATATGTCTAAATTAGTGAGAATTCACCATTTCAGTATTGTTCAGATGTCGTATAAGAATGGTTCATACTTTACATTTGCCAAAAATGCTAAAAGTTAATTTTAAGTCCATTAACTTTCTGTGGAAAGATATAGTTCTTGGGATGACTGATGTCAACATCTCAGCCTAACCTCTGTTTGCTCTTTCTAGGTCTGCAGCCATACACTAATTACAGCTTTGTGCTTATTGCATGCACATCTGCTGGGTGTGCTTCCAGCCAACCACTTTCAGGTCAAACTTTACAAGCTGCTCCTCATGGTAAGTGAGAAAGTCATTCTTATAGAACTGCAAAGAGATGGTCATACGGGCTTGTATTTTCTGATGGTTTAACAAGGTGCACAACTCCACCGTCATCCATCAAGCTATCATGTAGAAATTTACACAAGAGAATCTGTCTCTCTTGGAGTTTTTGTATCTTGCCACATTCTCTTTATTGCCTGGCACTGCATTTCTACTTTCTTTTTGTGAAAATTTCCCCAAATTCATCTTTAAGTTAACAAGGTTAGAATTAGAAGATGAATATTTTTTAAAGCACAAATAAATATGCAGATACTACTAAGCATATAAAGGCTGCAGCCTTTTGCCTTGTTCTCCATTAATCTTTACCTTGTCTGATCGGTTGCATTTGTTATAGGATAAATACAGAAAGTGTGTTAAATTCTGTCATTCTCTCTGGCAATGTTTTATGTTTTCATCACATTGCTGAAAACAGCAGCACGAAGTATGGGAAAGGGAAAAAAACACCTTTAAGTTTCTGTCATAAAATTAAAATAGTGTCATTATGATGTTAATAGGGGTATGGCCAAAACCTCATCATATCATAGTCAGCTCAACAGAAGTGGAAATGTACTGGAGTGAACCAGAGGAACCCAATGGACTCATTACTCATTATCGATTATTCCGTGATGGAGAGCAGATTTTCCTGGGTGGCAGTACAGACCTGAATTTCACAGATGTGAACCTGCAGCCTAACAGTAGGTAAGGCATGTTAAAGAGCTCTAGTAACAGGTGAAAGGCCTTGAAAAACATAGGTACTTGTGTTGGTGAAATGTACAAAATATAACTTAATGTGAACAGAAGAAAACTCTCTAACAATATTATTTTATTACTGAAGACTGGTAGAGCACTTTTAGGAGTCTTTCAAATATTAGACCTTTAACAAAGGACTTCTATTTTTTGTTTTGTTTTTGAGACTAGAGCATTCAGATTGAAAGAAGTGCATTTTTTTTATTATTTTTTTTTCTTGTCTGGTTCTTTGAAGCTCATTGGTAGATATTTTTCCATCATGGAACATACTCTGAAGAATTTCAGGTTTTATATGATGAACAGCACTGTACATGGTGTAGAATGTTTCAGTGCATATTGAACGTACAGGCTCAAAAGTGACTGCTGATATTTTTATAGAAATTATCCTGAAATTAGTTTTGATGCTTTTTGAGTCAATACTTCTCTTTCTTATGTAAGCTAATTTGAATTTTAGGATTAGTATTTAGTATAGGATTTAGTATTAGTATTTTAGTATTCGTATCTAAAGTTCCATGATAATTATTATTCTAAGTTACTTTTCTCACATTAAGAAAACTGAAATGTGAAAAGCTTCATTAATGCAATATTTGTAATACTCATTGTATTCACTTTAAATTGGCAAAAATGGAAATGTTCTGTTACTGATATGCCTAAAGCTTCTAACTGCAGTGTCTACTGATCTTTTTGTGTTTGTGCAGATATGTTTACCAGCTGGAAGCCAGCACTTGGGGCGGCAGCAACACTAGTGATAAATATGTTATACAAACACCAGTAGGAACACCAGAGAAAATTCATGTCCCATATAATGTCACAGTAATTGATGCATATTCCATATTTCTAGCTTGGGACGTGCCAGGTAAAAATGTATTTCTATGTAATACTTTGTAGCAAAATGAAAGGATTGAAAAATTAGTATATCCAGGTAGGCAGCTGAATCATTCTGATATTTTTATACTTCATATTTGGTTTTAGTGTTTGCGATTTAAATAACCAGTATCTAAAGCTGCTGTCTCCTAGAGATGTATTATTTTAATATTGACCTAGATACTTGACATGGGTGTTGTGAGGTTTAGCTGATTAAAACCCTGTATGTTTTGGTGGTGTTAACTATTATTGAGTGCAAGTATTAAGGAAAAAACCCAACAAATTATAAGTTTTCTCTTCTGTTCATACTAACCTGAGTTACCACCAGAGAAACCTGACAACCTTTTAGGTTGTGTGACAGAGATCCTGTGCTAGCTTTCACCTGATTAAGTAAATTTTACTTGCCCAAGCACCTTAGTGTTATGTGGATATGGTGGGTCAGCAAAGGCCCAAAAATATTTTTACTCTAGTTACACTTCTCCTGAACATGATCAGGTGGCCTTCACCTGCTATAGAGCAGGGCTTAGAAGGAATAATTGAATTATAGTATCTTTTTATAAGAGAAACTATGTGGTGTTTCATCAATATAGATCATAGCTTAAGTGATTGATGCACTTTACTGATGTTATAAAAATTATATGCTGTATTTATTGTGGGGCCATGAGAGCCTTGTAATGAGCAATCTTTTGTCTAGTGTAATTAATCTCCAACAAGGTGTTTTCCAGTTTGTAGATACTGGTTTTTTTCAGTTAAAATTATGTCAGTTTTTAAAAAACTAGATGTTTGCATATTGCAATAACAGCCATATGTGTTTTATCAATGAACTCGTGGGATTTTTTAATATCTCCTCTTTCTAATTATTTAAGATGTTCTATCTTTGCTTAGCAAGGGTCAATTGCTGTTAAAAATAAAGTCACCTGGAAAAAGAATTTTGCCTTCAAGACTGGGATTGCAAGTATTGTGGCAGTGCTTAGCAGTGCTCACCCTACCCATTTAAGCAATGATTAATAAATCTATAATACCCTGAGCTGTCAATCTTTTAGTTTTCAGGAGCACAAAATCCATTATAGAAATGCTATAATATATGAAAAAGATTAAAATCTTAAATTAAACTTTTCCCCCTACTGCCTGAAAGGATTTAGAACCCAGCAGAAGGCAGGTGAATTCAAATGGCATATAATCTACAGTTGGCTTTATTGGAAAGTGACTCATGTTGTATTATAGTTTTGATAATAAATATAATTTAAGGTACAAAATATTCAGCAAAATTATAAATAGATTTAAAACATAAGAATATATTGGAATAGCATAGGCTATGAAGAGTGGGGTATTTCCCAGAAAAGCTTGTCCTTGTTCTAGACCTTTTCCAGCTGCATAAATTCCTGTTACTCACAGCAGGTTACAAGCCTGCAAGGAGAACCAGGCTCTGCGTAGTACATTTGGTTATGTTGCAATTAAGATTATGCATACAAAGGTCCATGTATTCCTGAAACCACACAATCAGAAGGATGAGGAGAAGGCTGGACATTACGGAACTGCAGAAGATGGAGGGTTCATGTGTTTGCACGTCTGTAGAAATAATTCTCCTCAGATAGGGAAGGAACATGTCCTTCTTTCCAGATAGCGGGACACACCTTGAACATTTATCTCACTTGCATGGATATTTGATAACTTGGACTCTTCCTCCCTGCCTTCTCGTTGTGGGGCCAATTATCTAAGGTTTTAAATGTGAGTAAGGGATTATTTTTCATACTGTGTTTCTGTTAAGTATTGTCCTGGTTTCAGCTGGAATGGAGTTCATTATCTTCTTAGTTAAGCAAACCTTCCTTTTATTATAGCACTTTAGGGCCACCAGCTGATCTTATAAGAATAGGGAGTACTAACAGCAGAGAAATGTTACTGAATGTTACTGAAAGCTACTAAATGCTACTAATGCTACTAAAACCTCTGTGCAGAAGCATAGTTCTATGCAGAAGCTAGGAAACTAATTCTTGACCCTTCATAATCCTGATTTGTGCTTAGTCTGAGGTCCTCTGTGCTTCTAGAGGTTACTTTTTTCCTTAAGAGTGAGACTGCAGAGGACGGAGGTTTATTCTGGAAGTTCTGATCTTCTGGAATGGCATAGATCCCATTAACATGCCCTATGCATGCAGTTGTCTGGAGTCACATACATCCCCAGCTTGGTAGGATTAGCCTAAAGTGTCTACTGCTTCTTATCCTTATTTATGTCCTTGTGCATGGAGCAACTATTTTTTTTTCTGATCTATTTCCTTTCTGTGCATGCATCCTTGTCTCACAATAGGCTATGCTGAGGTAACATGGGTTTTCCTTAGAAACCCGCAATGCACCTTTACTTATAAGGATTGTCAGGCTTGGCAGTCACTCTTGGACAAAACCATTATTTTCACTGGTATAGACTCAATGTCAAAAAAAGTGCTTTTAATTAACAAAGTTTAGATGAGAAGGTACTTGTTCATAGTGTCTTCCTGTCTGTGGATATCAGGACTGCTTTGGCATTCTGTCTTATCTGCTATAATAAATTTGGATCAAATAATCACCCTCAGGATTAATTATGGACACATCGTATTACACAGACGTTCCTTTTGGATGGTTTAATTATAATGTTCCAGCATCTGTAATATATCTAAGTCTTGTGACTTTATAGATATGTAGCATTTCAAAACTCCTGACTTAGCTAAAGAGCAGGGTGGCCCAGTAGTGGTTAAAGTGATGGATTCAGAAAAAAAATATTTGACACACCTCACTCACTATGGAAAATAGGACTTTATTTTCTGAAATAGGTATTCCATTATCTTGTGTGGCATTGCCTCAGTGCACAGACCTCAGAGGTACGGTACATTTCACTGATGTGCTATGGAAGGATATGTTACAATTATTATGAAACAACTATTAGTGCCAGGGATAGAGGCAGAAGAGCCAAATGGGAAAAAAACCCCCTACCACATAATTTCCCCAAGGTATATCCATAAATGTTCTTGATAGGTATTCAGGTAGCCATCCTCATTCCAGCTCATTGGTAACCCCACTGGACCTTACTGGGATCCTAATTCTTCTGGATGTCTTCAGTTGCTGCTGGTGGTAACTTGAAAGCTGAACATGCTCAAAATAGGATCCTGTCCTCTGCTCCTAAGATACCTGCTTCATATGTTAATGATCATCTGGATTGAAATATTTTCTTTTTCATCATGTTGTAACACCCTATCCACCGCTAGGTTTGCTGATCAGTTAGAACGACACTTGTGTAAAATCTGGATTCTTGCTTGATTCTTCTTGCCATCAAACATGGTATTTGAACACCATGTATTTGTCACAGCTTCCCCAACGAACCTGGTTTCTTGTGGCCTAACAAATGGGGCTTTTGATAAGCCAATGTCACTTTCTCTCATTTCTGGTTTTTTGTGTAAGCTATTGTTTGCTCCACCTCACTGTAGGACAAGCTTTTCAAGCTCAATATCCGAAGTTCTGCATCTTGCAAGCAGTCAGCATCTCCAGCTGTTACTGTTTTCAGAGTCTTGGTGGGAATACTTGATGCAACCAGATTGAGATATCTGGATATTTGAAGCATAATGTAAATAGTTAATCTCAGGAAGCCAAATAGATTGTTTTGTTTTGTGAATTTAAATACTAAAATATAACTTTAAAAGACATGACGTTCCTGATTCAGTATTTGTTTCCTATAAGTGAAAAAGTTTAACTATTTTGCTCTAATTGTGGTAGGATTTCACATCATAGTAAACAATTTTTCAGCAATTGACTTCAAACAGATTTTGGGTGACCAGTCTGTAAGTCTGTGGCTTTTTCCCCCCAATTCTAAGCATCTTGTGCTGCAAATTCTATTTCTGACCTAGCCTAGTTTTGAAGTACATAGAGCCATCAGATCTAATTTGCAGAGTTTTGCACAGAATTGTCCATTAAATGTTATCCAAATATGCCCACAAAAACCCAGGGTTTCATTTGATTGATTTGTCCCATTGCAAAATGTGCACCTGCTGTGAAATGAAGTCACAGAGAAAAAAAAGTGGAATAATTTAACTTTTTTATTTGTAAAGATAATCAGGGTTTTTCTGATTACATCTTAACTTCATAAATGTTAAATAACCTATCAGCATCTAGTTGTTGTAAATTATGAAAAAGAGTATTGCTGGGAATATTAACCAACTGAATCCTTGTTCTTTAGTGAACGTGAAAATGTGTTATGGCAGGTTGTCATTGTGCTCATGGTAACTTTGACACCAAATAACAAAACTGCCATTTGCACTTAGGGTAAATTGGTTCACTTGTGCTTTTACGGTTCCTTTTATTCTCACGTAAATTTATGAACTCTGGAACTAACCAAGTCGTGTGGTTTCCCAGCTGACTTTAACAAATATGCCCATTTCATTTCCTTCAGTCATCAGAGAACACAAGGTAGTGGTTTCAGACTGGCTGCAGATGCTGAAGGCTGTTCTGAAAGAAAGGGGGTTTTTTACAAGTTTCTGCTTTGTAAGAGTATATATTATAATTTTTCAGATTAGAAAGTGATCCTTTGATCTTAGTAGTCAATGAATTTGATCAAAGTGTAGAAGGATTCCACTGGACATTGGAATTTTTCAGGGTGCTTATGTGATTTTATTTACAATTTCATTTTCGTTTCTTGACAGTATTTTTTTTCTCCTGAGCGTGTTTATTATTGGTATCATTCCTAATATAGTGCAACATTTAGCAGAATTTTAGGATTTTGTGTTTCAGATGCAGGGTGGTGTTTTTTTAATAATTTCTGATATGGACTGAACATTGTCCAACGTTATTGGATAGGTTAGTTATTTTGAAATAGGTGTCCTTTGCTGCATACTGATGGCTGGATTCAGCTGCCCTTGTTTGTGTTTAATCTTCCTTGGGAAATCAAGCATTCTAAATAGTTTCAATTTCAAAGGGTTCTGATGACTTTTGCCTAGAATAAATGCACTGATCAGATGCACACAACTGAATTATATCACTTTCATAAGGGAATGGGTTTTCCTGGCTGAAATATCTGGTCAGTTTTCAGGACTGGAGAAGAAGGGGACCTTAACTAGGAGGTTAAAAAAAGGTTTCTCTTGGTGTGCTATGTACCATTTCAAACTCTTTCGGATATTCTGTTGTATCCTTTACAGGCCCTCCAGTTATAAGGTAGAAATACTACTGCTACTAATAATACTGCTAATAATAATAAATTATTTATCTTTATATATTTAATTACTGGCAAAATTTTACAATGCAAACTCAAGTGCACTCTTCTGGAGCATTTCATCTTCCATATATCAGGCAAAAAATAATTTTGTTTGTTGCAAAACCAATCTACTTCAAGGTCACCTCTCAGAGGTTAACTCTGTAACATCCTGCTTGATTTAAAAAGTTGTATTTCTGTTATTCCATTCTTAATGATTAGATCTTGGTGTTTTTTCTTGTAATTTTTACGCTAAAGAAGGAAATTTTTACAGAGGAATTTTTGCATTTTTTTGTCTCCTTCTCCCTTCTCCTCTTCCAGCTCCTAACAGCAATTTGTTCTTCCTGTTAGCTGAGCAGTTAAATAAAATTGAAGTCATGCCTCTACTTCAGAGCTATTTTTCAGCTTTTTAGTGTAATGGCATTTTCTTTGCCTAGCATCTAGTCAGGCAGCAGAATGTTATTTCTTTGGGATTTTTATATTCTCTTTTTCTCTCATTGTAAAAACATGGTATTTCAAAGATTTTTCTGATCTTCCAAAATACATCAGTTGTTTATAGCACCACAACTAAACTTAAAATCTCTGATTTCTTGCAAACTTTTGTTTTTCAGTTATATATATTTGCATACATACTTAGCTAAAAAAGCCGATCTAACAGATGCACAACAGTGGAAAAAAATGCTCTTTGTAGCTTCAGGGTACTAGTATCAATGTAGATACTTTATCAGAAAAGGACCAAAATTGCAATTGGGAGAAAAAGCTGAGTTGTTTTCCAAAGTTACAAATGGAAAGATTCTCAAGGTCTGGACAAGTCTCAGAACTGCTCACAGGCGTCTGGTCCTTGGTGCAGTCCCAAAGACATCTCTGTGACATCTAAAGTAGGTGCTGTGTTGAAAGAGAAATGTGCTTTTACTGATCAGATACATCTTGACTAATCTCAGAAAGGAACCTTGTCTAGTTTGTACTTTGTCCTTTCTTAGGGCTGTTCCTTATGGGACTGCAGAATGAAGGAAACACACAACACACACTCTTATTTGGTCGTTCTCTTGGTTTTATGAAATTGCTGCTGTCTGCACAGACAGGTCTATAGTGGACAAAAAATAGAAAAGCCTACAGCCCATTTCCTTGTGAAAAATACTGCCTCAGGAAACAAAAAATCGAATGAAACCACCAACCAATCAACCAAAACCCTTAGAGAAGCCATGTAGAAGAAGAAAAGAGAACATCCAGGAACATCTGCCTATTGTTCTAAAGGCATGGTATATGGCTTAGCTTGTTCTTCTGAAGGAACTGAGTTTTTCAGCTTCTCAAGAAAACTGGAAAATCAAGAACTGACAGCATGGAAGTGGGAATAGATGGGGAAAATGTCTGAATTCAAATAGTAAAATTTGAGAGGTTTTTTGTAACAAAAACTGAGCGGTTTATTTTTGCATCATTTAAAATTATATGTTTCTTGTCTCAAGCTATTGTATTGTGCTCTGCTGGTGAAGCAGGCTAAGAACCTACACTCAGCTGCTGTTTGGCTAAAAAGGCATAATTTGCTGAATGGTTGCAATTCACTTGTTTGATCATATGACTATTCAAACAGCAGTGCTTAGTAGCTGTTACTCCTCCAAAATACGTAAAAGCTGCCTGGTTCCAAGTCATAAGGTCGATCTTCCCAGAAGTGGCAATTGCAAAACAGGCATTGACTGAATTGAATTTTGATTCTTACCTAAGAACTGTAATGTCTGTCTTCCAGTTATAATCTGCAGATGGATCTGTTTCAGTTTATATTTAAATGATTGTAGTTTTCAAAAGAGGCAGTAGGGAAAACCTCCAGAGGGGGCTTACATTTAAAATTGCATGTGATGAATGGCTCTTTGAAGTTGTCCTGCACTGTTGTTAGTATTTCAGATAATCACTGGTTCCTCTGTGTTTCACAACAGGGATATTCATTGTCAATGTGCCTTTGGAATACAACATCCTACTAAATGCGAGCAGTCCCACTCTGCTGGTGAAGCCAGTAGGACGTGCACATTTTGCGTTTGTCGATGGCCTGGATCCCTACACCCTGTATGAGATAAGAATACAAGCATGCCAGAGTGGTAAGGCAATTTAAAACTCTCATCTCTGTGACTGGAAGGGATTTTCCAGGTAGATTCAACTCTGCAAAACAGATGAAATCCTGTTTTTACATTGGAATCAAATGTTTACCTAGTAAAAAGAAAGCCTAGCACTGAATGAAGCATTAAATATTTCTCCATGTACCATGTATGTATTTCTTTATGTATCATGGATGTATCAAATGGAGATTTCAAATATGTATTTTAGGTTACATATGCCACTTTATTAAAAGCTCTTCACAAGCAGCTTAAAGATCTTTGAAAATGGATGTACAGAACTGAGTCAGTTCTATAACTACTCACCAAAAAGAAGTGGTAATCATAAAGATAGGAGAGAAGAACCCAAAAATTACAAATTACCTGACTTTGATGGAAACTTTCAAAATCCTATTGAAATAAGTATTTCTAAAATGATAATTTTGAGCCAATTTGCTCCTCACTCTCACTGGTGAAAATCAGTAGTAATTAATCGGTAGAGTAATCAGGAGTAATTCACTGGTAATTTACATGAGTATTTAACAATGAAGTGAGGTGAAATGAGGCACCATTTCCACCAGCAGCTTCTTTACTTGACATTCATTTGCTTTTAATGTATTTTTTCGTTGAGGACAAAGCTCTTATCCCTACACAAACTTCTGTTTTTGTAGGTGGGTGTGGAGTAGGTGGTCAAACATATTCAAGAACTGCTGAAGCACCTCCCAGAGAACTGAGCCCACCTGTTGTTAAAGCAATTGGACCTGCACTCATAGAAGTGAAGTGGGCACCACCTAAGAAACCAAATGGCATCATTACTAACTACTTTATTTACAGGTAAATACCCTTATCACCTCAGATTCTTAGTCTAACTTAATGGTTCCTTTCTTTATTCCTTGCTATTTTGGGAGGTGAAAAAAGGTGTAGAAGTACATGAAAAAACATATATTATGTTTCAAATGCTAAGGTAAGAAGCTGATCTATGGATGGCTATGTTGGGAATATGAGCTCAGACAAGAATCATTTTCCTGAACTACAAATGACAAAAAGCATGTGAAAATATATATTTTAAAAATTCAAGGGAACAAAACATCTTAGAAGAAGTCTGTAGACTAGATTCTTGTACTGTGTTTACCCAGACCACTGTGTACAAACTTCAATCTTCTCTGATAGATAGCTGAGAATTTTGTAATGGAAACAGGAGTAATTCACCAGTTCTGAGTCTTTTAAAGGAGAAATAGGTATCTAGGTTCCTAAACTAGATCGATTTTCCAAGATAATTTATGTTCCTAAGTAAGTAATCTGAACAGTGATTGCCGTGCATCTGTTTATGTACCTTGGTGTTTGTATTCATCTGCCCTGTGTAGATTGTTGACTGATGCATCCTCACTTCCTATGAGGAGTTTCCTAAGCCCTGAGTGAGGAGTTTTCTGTACAGATAGCTGTGTTTAGGGCAGTATTAAACTAGCAGAGCACCGATGTCTGCTGTGCCTGTTGACCCTTTGTAAAAAGCTCACTGAAGCGACCTTCTTGAATAGCTTCAGAAGTCAGAGAATATAAAACTCAAGCCATATATTGGAGAGGGATTTAAACTGTGAAGTTCCTGGGTTTTCCAGCTCTAAGTATGCATGGCAAACACATGCTGGGCTGCTCCTAGCCTCCCACAAAGAGTTTGGGACTTTTTATTATATTAAGGGTGTGACTGAGAAGATGGGGAATTAAATTACCTTTTGGAATCCTCAGTGATAATTAATATAAATTCACTTTTGCCTTAAATATGTTAGTGGTCTCTAAAAATTCCTGCTGTCTTGAAATACCCTTTTGTTTGCCTTTTTTTAATTGTCTGATCAAAAAACCCAAGTCACTCTCCTGAATAAAGAGGAATAAAGTGTATGTTATAGCCCAAGACGTCTTCACTCTGTTGGTTTTGTAAATAAAGCTGATGATTACCACTGCTATTCCATGGCAACCATAGAAAGGGAAAACAGGAAATATAATGCAGAAAGCCTGCTTCAGTGAAAAATACTGTAAATTGAATTTGACAGCATTTGATGGCATTTGATTATTCTAGTCACAGCCAAACAATGATATAAAGAGTAATATGAAACAGAATGTGTTACTGCCTAGCAGACTCAAAAGCAATAAACCTTCCTCCAATGTGACACAATCACTTCACAATCATAATTGTAGCCTGTTTGATACCTCTGAGTACAGCAGAAGGGCACTGACTGACATAGATACATTTTGTTTTTTATTTAAAGTGAAATGAAAATGGCGCACTGGGGCTCCAGATACAATCGGTATATTCACCTACATAGGCATGAATCACTTGGCAGTTATTTCAGCTGAAGTTTAAATGTGCTTAGACAACAACAATATCAAATCTTTCTCAGATAGCTGCAAAAAAATCAGAAATGGGATGTAAGCACATAGTTCTTTTTCATTTTGTAGCCACACATGGCCTTACATTGTTATAGCAGCAAGACTGCAGTATTTCTATGGGAGGTTATGGAATGTAATTTCTTCTTCAGTATGTGCCTCTTCCTTACTGCATCACCACCAAAATAAATTCATTTAACTCAAAACCCAGAATGCTTGGGGACCTACTGTGTGTGCAGATCTCTGCATTAAAGGACTTGTGTTTTCCTCTAGCATCATAAAAGTACTCCCAAGTTTGCAGCCGTTTTGCTAGAAACCAAAAAATTAAAATGTTATTTTACGATAGAAGAGATGGTGTTATTTTATTTTTGATTCATAAAGCAACTTTAAACATAGATCTGAGGCTTTCAAAATTTTCTAGCAAGGACCACAACTTAGAAGAGTTTGTGAATGAGAAAAGATCTGGTTCATGAGATAATCACCTGATCTAGTTCTGTTCTCATTCATCGTGACATAACATCCCTGTGCCAACCACAGAAGTTGCTACTCTGAAAAAAATAAGATTATGAAAATAGATTATATCTATATTTGTTATTATATTTTAACAAGTTATAGGTCAGATCAGCTAATGGAACTGCTCTCTATTGATTACCAGCATGCACTGTGTAGGAGGCACATGAGATGGCTCTTAAGAGATATTGCCTGTAAAATTAGAAGTATTTTGGTGGGTAACTTCATTAAGGGAGTGTCTGAATTTTTCTGTCAAACTGTCTATGCCTTGCCCAGTAAGTTTATATTATATAGTATATATTTGTGAGATGGAAATGTAGCTCTCATTAGCTGAGCAGTCCTGTTGGTAAAAATGTAGCAGAAAAATCAAGAGGCAATTTGAGACAGAAGACATGTCTCAGTGGCTGTCGTGACTTGCAGTGGAGAGGCTTACAGACTGACTCTTTATGATTAATTCATTGCTTAACCGTATACCCTTAACCATGAGTTGTACCCAAGACAGCTTCTAAGGAACATATGTTACGGGATGGTTTAATGTAGGAATCCCTATGGATGGTTATGTCACTGAATACAAGAACTCCTGAAGGCTTTTATTTATACCTGTAATTGATCTAATACCCAATCTAAACTCATATATTACATGCAGTAACTTCAAATTCCTTTTGTTCTTTTTTTCTTTTACATCAGAACTCATGTTTAAAAAAAATACCCCAAATCATAAAAGCTACATTAATGTAGATTTGTTGAATATAAGTGGCAAGTGAGGCTTCTTTGTTTAATTAGATGTGAAACTGTAGAGGGGGAGCATTGCCAATGTTGCATTGTTCCCCCACATTTGACAGTGTGATTCCCCGATCGTTTAAATTTTACCCCAAGACTTCTCAGTGCTCCTAAAAATAACCCACTACCACTCCGGTAAGCAAAGCAGCAGGCGCTGCTAAAACGTGTAATTCAGTTGTATGGTGAAAGGCAAACATGTGAGGAATAATTCTGGTTTGACCCGCGAGACCTCAGGGATTCGCCGTCTCTGCGCACGCAGGGAAGCCGAGGGGCGAGCGCTGCAGGCGGCGTTGCTGCAGCACAGCTCTGGAGTTATCTGTCACAAAAGAGATTACATCCTCCTTCCTATGTCATCCGCCTCAGATTGGCACTGGGGCAGGGAGAATTTGCGCTTATAAAAATAACTATCTGAACATCTTCAAAATGAACGTAAGCAGCAAATCAGACTATGCAGATTAAGAGACAGCTTCCAGCTCTTGGAAATGTTATTCTCCTTTGCAGCTCATTGTACGTAAGAAATACTTCCAGTTAAATGAGCAGCTGAATCTTAAATCTTAAGACGATTGAAATGATTACAGATTGTTCAACCACTTCTGTTCGAAGTTTATTCATACATGAAGATATTCTGGTTTTAGCACTACAGATGGAACCATTTACCTAACCATAAGTTTCATTCATTAAATATTCAGCAGTAATAAGATCTAAATACTTAACCAGGCTACATGAATCAGCTTACAGTTGGTGGCATATTTGATCATTCAGTGTGAAAAAACTGTTTATCACAGAGTTTAGAATATTTATAAAACATAAATTTATGTATTCGTTTAAGTCCCATACTGTTTGGTCAGCAAGACACATTAAATGCGACTTTCCTGCATTAAAATGTACTCTCTTTTCCCTTATTTACAGAGATTTTTTTAGACATGTTTTTGGGTACACAGAGAAAAGACTATATTTTTAGGTGCAGGAGAAAGACATAGTAGTGATTCACCTTTCAAAATTATATGCCTTGCATCAGTGAACGGCATCTAAAGGGAGAGTTCTGCAAGAGGCTTAACTTGCCATTAAAATAGAGCATGGGGAATTGTATTAAAAATTGCTGCCGGAATTTTGGAGACAACGGGAAATTTTGGACCCTGACTTTTACAGAGAGACCAGGAATTTCTAGGAAATCTTTCCTGCTTCTTCTACCTGCCAGTCTTTGCCCAGTTCTGCCAACCAACCCTCAGTATCAACATATCTTACAATTTGTCTGTTTCACTATGATAGAGATGTTGTACCTCAAAATTCTACTTTTTAAAAAAAAAAATCAAACTTTAACCCTTCTAAACTAAACAGTGTCCATATAATCTTCTTATCTCAGAATTTAGCAAAACTTATTTCGTTTCATATGAGAAAATAATGTCTTCGTTCCTGCCTTATATATGCATATACACAAAGGGTGAATAAACAGCTGTGTACACACTTGCGTTCATTATGTTCTTCATATTTGCATGTTAATACCTGGGATTATATTATTACAAGCAGCTAAGAGTATCAGTTTTAAAAAATCAATGCTTTTTTATTTTTAAATTAATTCATGGTTTGATCTAACAAAATAAAATCCAACAGCATTCTTCGAAACACAGATTTTCTCTTGCCAAAGAAATGTTCTTCAGCTTCTGTGTGTGTGTGTAGTCATGATGACACCCAGTAGGCAGACAAACCAATTCTACTTCTGCGAATTTGCCGTACTTGCAATAAAAGTGGCAGATAATGTAATTTGGATTTTTTTGTTGGCATGGAGGGTGAAAGTGCTTTTACATTGTACAAAGGCCAAGGTTTCTGTGAAGAGTAGGGGAAATACTTAAATTCATGTGCAGTACAACCCAACCATCACTGAGATTTATCACAGTGTTTAAATGTAACCAACGTAATTTCACACAAACATTTTTATGCCAAGTGAAAGAATTGATTTGATAACTCTGTTTTGAAGATGAGTGCTAGGCTTATTAAAACTGTTGTAAATTATATAGAAAAAGGGGCCATATTACAAAGGAGCCAAGGATCATCTGTAATCTCTGGTACTCAGAATATCACCAGGTCCAAGGCAAGCATATCTGCAGCAGTAATGCTGTATATATACATATATATGTGTACATATGTGTGTGTCTATGTATACATAGATATATATACATATATGTATATATGTACAAAAAGAAAAACCCATTGTGCCAAAAAACCAATAGAGTGAATTTTCTTCATATATCTTAGGTTTGCATTTTTAAACAAAAACAGTGTTGGAAAAACAGTTTATTGCAGAAGACACTATGTGTGATATTTTAATGAGGTTTGGTGGTGGAGCTGCAAATTCAGCTAAGTTTATGCACAAGGGATTACTTATTCCATTTGCAATGAAAAATGGGGTATTTAGTGTGAGCAAACCAGAAAGTGCACAGCTTTAGTTTTGAGGGCATGATAGTATATTTATCCCTTGTTCACTAGGTAACATTTTTCTCCAGTAAACTGGTCATAAGTTTTCCATAAATAAGGGATCCTGAGGTGAGTACCTCTGTAAATAGATTGATTTTCAGAAATGCTGAAAACTTGCACCCATATTGCAATTCAAGACATTGCTTAGCAACTACAGATAGATTTAAAATTTCACATTCCAAGTTCTGAAAGTCTCATTTGTGGTGTGTTCTATCCTAGAAGGACAACATGCTATTGTGTTGCTACTCTGCTACCTTGGACTGTGACAGCACACTTGTTTGCTATGTTTTATAGTATTCTTCTAGATAAAGGAGAATAATTGATTGCCTCAGAAATCTCTTCTTCACTACTCAGCACCTAACACAAGTTCAGGGAAATGCTTTTAAGATGCAAAGATAGGTAGGCAGTTTCTAGTGTGCACGTAACATACGGAAATAAGTTCTGTATTTTTCTGAGATACAAGTTGAACTTGGAACTTTAGGATCTACTATTATGGGACTGCTCAGCTATTTTCAATTTTAAACATACTGCTTTTGATTTAATTCCAGACGTCCTGTGGGCAGTCAAGAAGAGCTGCTTTTGTTCATCTGGACTGAAGGAGCTTTGGAATTCATTGACGCATCTGATGCTCTCCAGCCTTTTACTCTCTATGAGTATCGTGCCAGAGCTCAAAATTCCGTGGGGTCCGTGGACAGCCTGTGGGCTTCAACCCAGACTCTGGAGGCTTCCCCATGGGGCATGGCAGCCCCTTGGGCACAAGCCACAAGTGCGTACTCGGTGCGGTTGAACTGGACCCAGCCGGTCTCCCCCAATGGAGTCATCTCTCTGTACCGAGTGGTCTATCAAGAAAAACGCAGCGACCCGACATTCAGCACCCCAGCTGTCACAGCACTCACCGTAATGGTAAGAACTGGACCACAAAACCAGTTTTAAGATGTTTTTACTCTTCTTTGATCTCTGTTGTATTTTAAAATCTCCCTTAACACTGGTTAGAAAAATGGAGTTTCCAGTTGCCAGTCATTTTGTTGGTTTAAGTTTTGTCTTTGGCCCAATGCAGATGGAAGCATTTCACATTAATATTGGATTTCTGGTAGAGGCAAGTAGATTACTCAAAAGCATGGATGTGTCATGTCTGGAGGAATTAAGCACATTCATTTGTCAGCCTTGCTCTGAAAATACTGTCCTGAACTTTTTGTCTGACTGACAAAATAGTTTCACAGGATCTGCACAAAGAACAGCAATATCACTCCTCCTTGTATAGAATTCTATTTTTTATTTTGGTTGGAATCATAAAGTGAATGAATTAATTAGTAATTATATAGTTCATATATGCAACCCATTCGCATGTTCCCCTCATAATTTATCAGCAATAAAAGCAGTTCTACTTTTATTTCCAATTCATGTACTTATATTAGAATGTTACTTTGCACTGCTGATGTGTCTTTCTCTTCCCTTTCTTTTCCTATTTCTATTCAGTATGTGAAGGGATAGATTTGAGAAAGGACGTTGTTTTGTGAACTGACTAACAACATCGTGTAAACCAGTGACAGGAATGGTTGTGTTTCGTGCATTTACCACTGCTCCTCCCCCCTATACATTACATTCTAGTCTTTCTATAGCAAGACAGCTTATAGATAGTTGGACTGAACTGTTTTATATTAGGACAGCTGGTGTACTTGGTTGTCTTCTGAAAATAAGTTTTAAAGGTTTAAGAAGGCTGTAATAAAGTTTGGTTTCCTCAGCAGTGCCACCTCAAGTTCATAAACCTAGAATTTTCCCTGAATTATCTTCGCAGTCCATGTTAGTATTGAATAACACCAGAAATCCTGTAAATTCTTTATTATTCCAATTTTAAAGTATGTGGTTGACAATTCAAGTAGGATCCTAAAAAGCTTTTGCTGGAATATCCAGTAGTAACCTTTGAGTAACTTCCTCAGACAAATCTCTACCTGACACGGTGGAAGAAGTTTCCAGCTCAGTAATCTTACATACCCTTGATCATGGGGTTTCAGACCAGTTTTGTGTCTAGCTTCCTAAATGTTTTAAGTTTGTAATACATCTTTTTCTGAAAAGGAAAACAGGTCCGGAACTGAATTATAGGAATAATATATACTTTTGCCTTCTGACGCAGCTGCATTCACATCACACAGCATGCCGGGCTTTAAAAAGTAGATTGGGATTCTAAAGTTCAGTGGCATTTTGGCACTTAGGTCCCTTAACTTGTTTTAAGAAAAATAACCACTATGGTAATTGTGATGATGCATCTAAGATTTTAAAACCAGTGAAAAGCCAGGGCTTCTCCTACTACTCTGCTTCAGCAGCATGCAGTGTGTTGCTGAGCATCAGAATTGACCTGGCTGGTCATGCATGGCAGTGTCTTCTAAGCATGCCAACAACAACAGAAAATGTCCAAGATGGTTGTACTGTGGGTAATAAAACCTACCAAAATGGTCTTTTAAATAATGTTGCTACAGTGTGTTTCTTTAACAGCATCAGTTAAAAGCCTTTTAGATTAACAAGCTCTTATTTACTGATTTAGTATTTTCCTGGCTCCAAAATCCTTTATTTTCCCCAAACACTATCCTGAATCAAAATGACATTCTGGCAGCATTTGTATAGCTGTTCTACTGGCATTGCAGAAAAGCTGGTTTGCGTGGTTTTTCTACTGTCCTTTGTCTTGAACATGTATCAATTATTGTATTCGCTACCCATTTTTATTTAAAATATTATACTACTCACTGGGGACAAATCTTTCTGCACATCTCCTCCATCTTCTCCATCAGTTGCACTCACTTTAAGCTGTTGCAGCTGCATTAACTGAGTAGAATTGTTGCTGGTTTATACCAAGGACCTGAGATCTGAATCCTACCTCTTCTGAATATAGCAGAACAGCTAAAGCTTTGAATCAAAGTTATTGACATAAAGTGCATGGAGTCCTGTTATCAAAGGTATCTGCAGGAGGTTAGGTCAATTATCCCAGCAGGCAAAAACCTGGACACCAACTTTCAAAGCTATAAACGCTTAAAAATGGAACTTTATCATTAAATTGCTGATATACCCTTAACTTTAGCTTTGTGAATGAGATACTTTAATTAAAATGAAATTTTATTGAAGGAACTAGAATTCCAATGATTAAACTTCTGCCCCTTTAAAATATAGCTTCCATGGGTACTAGGCTAAATCATTTAATCTCCTAAAGCATCTCTATTGGAGCTCCCTCGTGGGATACGCCATTAGTCATTCTCTCTCACAAGCTTCCATGTTACAAGTAAGACTTAAAGTATTAAGAAAGCAATGAGTTTGGTCCTTTATTTAATCTGTTAGACTCCATTCTTATCCCATTAGATTATTCCAGAAAAAAAAGCAGTGCTAGAATCACAGTGGCTGATCCCACCCTTGCACTTGTCAGTTGCACCCTGGTTGCCTGCCCCGGGACGTAAAGCTTGACCAAAACTTAGAGGAGAAATATAATCCTTGTGACACTGCAGGATACCAATTAAGCTTTTGCTAATGTCCCTGCAGACTGTTCTAATACAATGGCTTAGTTTCCATCCATTTCAGAGCCAAATGAGAAGCATCTTCTGGGTTTTCAAACAATTTGATGGACTTATCCACTATACCTTCCCCAAATCCAGCTATTTACTCCCCATTAGTATGTATTTGAGTTAATATGTCAAAGGTATGGCTGTCTAGTACCTTAAGGTTATCACTGACGCCTTGAAATTTTATGCTGCCTGTGGAGATAAAAACAAGAACTCAATTCTCAGAGCAAAAGCTGCTACCCCTGAAGTGAAAGGAGGGTCTCCTGCACCGTTAGAAGCAAGTGACATACACGTGAGCGAGCCATCCTGATGCTTCACTGTTAAAGAGCAGTGTCACCCATTTCCTTAGCTTGTTTGGCCAGGAGTATAGTGACAGATGTTAGGTGACAGCAAGTTAAACTGACATTCTGGTTTATTTGCAGAGCAAAGTCAAGTCAAGACTGGTTACAGCAGCACAAGTGTCTCCCACAATGTCTTTTCAGTTCATTTTAACCCTCTAAAGCAGGAATCATATTTAGTGTCTTGACAGCATTAACAGAGACTGATATGTTTATAGGGGAATGGATTGGCAGTAGGTTCTCATTTACAGAAATCTGCATAAAGTGACTAGATTGTCAAAGCAAGCTTCTCACTCTTGTGAACTTTGGACTTAAGCTTGTGAACACAGAACCCAGAGCTGATTTCATTACAGAGCCAGTGAGTGCCTGCCAAATGTCATCAAAGCATCACAGCTCTTTAACTGCTGTATTCCAAATGTTGCTGTGAGGTAGAACTGTGGGTAGGTTTGGATGTTTCTTGATAGATGTTTTGTGGGTGTGTAATGCTGTTTTTCCCATGACAGTTATGTCAAGCTGTTTACTGCGAGCAGGGGAATTCAAAGCCAGAGAGATGAGTAAAAAAATATAAAAATATGTAGCTGTTAGAATATGCTTAGAGAAGGAAAAGCATACAGAGATGAGGGTTAAAAAGAAGAACTACCTGCTATGGGCAGTGCCCCCCAATTATTACTATGTAGAATCAAGGTCTCAGTGTGTTAAATTCACCTCAGCCAAGTGTAGATAAAGGTGCATTGTGCTTGGTAGAGGATGCAAGAGATAGGTGTAAGCATTATAGGCCTTATTCCTGGGAAATCCTGCACCTGTGCACAGGTCTAATCACAATGTGTTTTGCAATGTGAGGCTCTCAGGCCAAACTTATCCTTGAAAAAAAAATAAATTAACACATCTCTTAGCCGCTATCACTGCCCCAGCAAAGCCTCTGGTTTGGATGCAGCTGTGCTAACAGTTGAGAACACATATTGGCTTTCCTTGCATTATTTGGGGAGATGGTATATAACTGCACTGGCCAAGCTTCCCTTGGCAGGTGCTGTGATAGGGAAATCTGTAGGTGTATTGCAGAATAGCAGTAATAAAGACTTTGGTAGGAGGATGAGGCTTTGGCTAACGTGATTGTGTTGTTATAAGCAGACAGTAATTTATACATCAAATAAATAAACTGAGTAAGAATATTAAGTATAGTATACTTGTTGAAAAACTCCATATCAGAAATAATATGTCAGAAATAATCTTGAGTGGCCAGTACTGCCATACATTCACGCCTCCTATGCAAGATTTTACAGATATCTAGAATCATGCATCCAGAGTTAGTTTCTTTCTATTAATTGCATTTAAAAATACATAATACATTCATGTGTGATCTTTCACTTCTATTTCCTCATACAGAGCTGTGAACATTTGGCAGCATTAGAGATGAGATACCACGTAGTTATTAACTTCCTTGTACAGACTATTCAGTAATGCAGTATGCAGCACTGTACATGGCAACTTTCTTACAGAAGTAATGAAGATTGTAGCCACAAGAATAAGCAAAAAATATGCCAAGGAGAGGGACCAGTGAAACTTTATATATATATGCCTATTGCAGATGCCTGGGAAATGGAGTGCACCCTAAGAAAAGAAGATGAGTGTAAGTGAAGGAATCCTGACACATGCCATGATTTCAGAAGATGTGCTACTTAGCAATGAGTGAAAGCTGTAAACAGCAGTGGAGGGCAAAAGTTAATTGGGCTACTGTGCTGCTGTTAGTGGGAAGTGGCCACCACCAGAAACAAGATGGCTGCTCAGCAGTGCCCTAATGCAGCCAAAAGATCATCTCCTTAGCTCTGCAAGGGCTTATGGGTTAGGGGAAATCATACACAGATGACTAATTTTTTTATGGTTCACAGACGATCAAAGTGAAATTCAGCAGCTGTTCAGGACAAGTGACCACTCTAACGGCTGTAATATAACCTGCTAAATAGAGAGGGAATTGCATGAGAGCAAGAGGTTAGCTGTGATTATCGGCAGGTGAGTGCTTTATTGAAGTTGAAAGACCATTAACATTGATGGAGTAATTATTTCAACTTGAAAGTAATTACCTTGATGGGTGATAACTTCTCCAGCGTTCCCAGATTTGATTGGACCAAACAATTGTGAACTCTTGAAGCCTAGAAAAATATTACAACAATACTGCAATGTTTAAATTACTGAAACCACTGTTGGAGTATTTTAATTATGCCTAACAGTGAAAAGATTTTAACGTACAACAACTGGTGACCTCTCATGTATAGAGACATTTGCTTTCTAATTTCAATGAAATGATCCCCACCTACTACGTGTGTGCTGTATGTGATGGGTTTGCAAATGAATCGTTTGATTTAAATGCAGTTTTCAAGATTCAAAGCCTTGTTAGCACTGTTTCAGGAAGGGCTTGTACTGGAACTGCTCTAATTGTTTTATTTGCCAGGAAAGCCAAGTAGTGTAAAATGCTTTCCATGTTTTAATCTCTAGAACTGTTAAGCTTACACAGGATGAATACAGGACAAGTGCTCTTTCACACTGAAGGCTGCTTTAAAAAAGTGTGTGAGGCAATCTGTGTCTCACAGATTCTGTTGTTTCCATGCTGCTGCAGAATATGCTGGATTTGGCACTACAGCTCTGTTTAAATAAGCATTTGGATTGGCACTATGATGCCCCTCCAGAAACTGATTAAGTGCTTCAGTAAGCCCCACCTATCAAGACAGACATGTAGAATTGCCTAATTAGAGCAGAAAGGATGAAATGGATTGTTGCACAACTTTGATGATTTTGAAGTACTGTGGTAATAGAACTGGAGGGGAATGGTGAGAGAGAAAGAGAAAGGCTTCAGCTCTTCTATTTATACCATCCTTGCTGTAAACAAGGCCACTTCACTGTCTCCTGAATGTTTCCGGCAGCCACAGAAACATAGCTTTAGACCCTGCTGGAGCTCTGCCAGGAAGGAAAGAATCCTTGCGAGTTAGGAAGGAAAGGTTTGTCTGGTGTCTGTGAGGTCTTAATATGTTGTCAGGCAACTGGTGATTTGAATTAGTGAAAGTTACAGCAAAGAAGTTTATTTCACTTCCTTTTTTCTTAAGTGTTTTCTGCCTAATTCAGTGTGTTGCATGAAGCTGACATAAATTTTTGGACCAGATAGAAGTAAAAACACTGGTAAGAGTTATGTCTGACCACACCTAACCACACTCTAGATTGACTAGGCCAGAGTGCCTGGATCAATAGGTAATTTCTTCTACAAATAAATTACTTACCTATTTGGAAAAATCTGGTGTATTTTATCCTTGGGCTTCTCCTTGTGCAAGGTCCGTTCTTCACCCGTTGTGTAGTCTTTTTTTGATGAGTGAAACACATGTAAAATTAGGTCTTTTGAAAGATATTTATAATGTCTGACTTCAGACATCTAACCTAGTTAAGAACACGAGTGTCCTCTACAGACCATGAAACATCCAGAACATCTAAGGCATGGACATTTACCATCCTTGGGCTGCAGCCGTTCACATGAGACTGCTTTCCTATGGTGCACTTGTGTGCCACTACTGATAAGTGTCAGTCAGAGAAGGTGGTTGATTTTACACTGATTAATCAGCTTTCTTAACCCACACAATAGAATGATGCAGTTTGACAGGTTTAAAAGATGGTATCCTTTGACAGAGAGATGGTGGTAGGCAGCACTCTAGAAGTGGTAATCGTTTATATGTGTGCATCTGCAGCCATAAGAGAATAGGTGACCACCTGAAAAAGCCTAAAGGCTGATGACTAAAATGAGGTTGCATAAATGCTCCACATGCTGTTCCTCTATGTGTGTTTTTATATGTGCTTTATATTTATGCTTTTCTCTGTGATTTTTTTCTGTATTTGCATTTCAATTGTGAGAATAAGATCAACCTAACCAGGCAGTGTAGAAAAACACCACTGACAGAATGTTTTCTAATTTGTAAAAACCAAATAAACAAAGCAGACATCCCCACAAAGCTTCATCTTATTAAGTATAATTTGTTAGGAGGATGTAATATGGGGACATTCTTCCTTTTGTGCCCTGTTATGTGACTGCACTAAATCAGCTTTAGAAAGCAACATTTTAGTAAGCTGCAGATGCTTTTTCATATATAAGTAGAAAATAAAACTGAAGAAGGAGGAGGCAGAAATTTGTTGGGTAATATGTACAGCTGTTTTTCAAATTAGATATCTGTTTAAAAATGCTTAATTGGATTTGACTAGATTTTAATTCACATTTAACCAACGTTCTTAAGTGGATGTATCAGGCAGCTCCAAGATAATGCTCTTTGTTGCTGAAGTCATAGGGCAGCTTCCTAAAATCCCCAGGGTCATGCCCAACAGTTACAGATACAGGAATTCTTCAGCTGATAATTAGAAAGACCACTCCCCAGCCCCCATCCTACCCTTCAGCCCCACTTCCCTCCACAGATAAGGTCTTTTATTCAAATTGGCTGAGAAGTGTTGTGTGAGATGCTTATATTTCATAGGGAATTTTAGCAAGCAAAGGGTAATTTTAATAAACAGAGAATCCTACCTTTTTTTTTTAAAAAAAAAAAAAGGCAGAAAAAGCAAGTCATAGGACTCTTGGGAATTGGTAATATAACATAGAGCCTCATACCACTGGGGACTCCATTTGAATCTAATCCAGGTCTACAGTCACCAAAGTCATTCTCTTCAAACAGCCGTGGGGTGTCCTATGCAAGATAAGTTTAGTATTCTCAGCTGACCTCCTGTCCTTTCTCTTTACTGCTCCCTTTTGAATCCATTCCCATCACTCAGCTTCACAGCCTCATTCAAGCTCATCTCCCCTATGCTTGTTGCAGTTTCCCATTTTCTGCCTGCCAAGTGACCTCTCTCTCTCCTCTTTTCAGACTTTACAAAAAGCCCTGGAATGCGTGTATAATCTTGCCTATAATCTTGCCCCCTCTTTCTTTAGGGAGCAAGACCCTAATATCTACATGGTGCTAAAAGATGAGTTTATCAACAGAAAGCTCTTTGGGAGTGGGAATGGGTGTCCGTCTGTTAATTTACAGCATTATATAAATATTATTTTTGAGACTGTAATAGCAATTATGGTGAATAGGGGCCAGATGGCCTCTGTATCTAGAAAGCAGAATGGCAGTGTATTTTTAATGGAATTAAATGTTACTTTTTGACAGGAAGCTAATATTAAATTCTGTGTTATAGGTGCCTGTCAGGTGAGTATGGTTCTTAGTTTTGGTTTTTCTTAAAGTAATTACTAATGTCATGCCTGGATACTTTTGCCCACTAAAGCCCTTTTCTGTGGTGGGGTCTTTGTTGTTGCTCTGGTTGTGGTTTTGTTTTTTTTTTTTTAAAGGATGGTTATTGATCTCTTGCTGAGCTGAGATTTCAGTTTTATGCCAGATAGTTTGATTAATGGGTTGGTTTCTGTAAGTGGACTGAATGGGGATAGGAAGCACAAGCCGCTCATGCCGCCAACCCTAACTCCGTCAAGACGCATAGCTCATTATGAAACAGTTATCAAGTATACATGAAAAATTAATTGGGCTCAGTTTGATTCTGAAAAGGATCAGCTTTCTACTTGGCGGTCCCCCCAATCTTTCCAGATGTTGCACGCTAGCCCCTCGAGAAGCAGCGAAGGGAGATGTATTAATACATTGTATTGATTAGATCAAGACCCCTGACAGTTATTTGTAGAGATACCATCTGGCTGCTGTTCGAATTCCTTCACCAAAAACAGGACGTGACATGTTATTAATCTCAACTCTCTAAGTATAGACAGTTGCCTTTTCTGCTAAACTGCATTTTACCATTCCGTAGGAGATGGAGGCAGACCTGAAGGGTGCTGAAATTAAGGTTATTACACAAATTGAGCCATATGGTCCAAATATTTCAGCAAGAAAATTGCCAGGCAATAAAAATTGCTCCTGCCTTCCTAATGGTGTAAATTACAGTTTAACCATGGCTCTAATGATGTCCTTCTGCCGCGCTTAACTACTGTTACATGAAGGACATTGTTTTAAAAATATAAAAAACAAGTAAATGCCAGCAGCGTGTTTTACAATCTGTTAGTGTGTCATTAAGAACACTGTCAGAATTACATAAACATAATGGCAGGCAACCTAGCATACAAAAGAACGAGTATGGAAATAGAAAGTGTCTTGAAAACTCCTTTAGCTTTGTCAAGAGCCCTTTCCCTTCTGGAACTTTTCCAGTATGGGAAAACGTGGCTGCTTCTTTATTCCAGTTCTCACACAGGGTCTGATAGAGACTTTAGAAACAGAAAAAAAATACTGACTATTCCAATGCATTTTGAACAGGTGACAGTGGAGAGGTATAAATTTACTATCACATTATACTGTAGCTGTATATAAAGTTAACTGTGTATGAAAAAGAAATCCAAAATGTGACTCTCATTTCAAAGTGCAGCATTCTTTTTATTCTTTTGAATCATAATGGGACTTTCTGTTGTTTTTCAGATTATTGAGAGAATTGCAGTGTATTAAAATGGTTTCAAAGCTCAAAAGCTCTGTGAGATTTTACTAACAGAGTTGGCAGTCTTAAAAATTAGTTTATTAAAAATAGCTGAAAAACAAGAAACAAAATGAAAGTGGTTATCCAGTCACCAGGTGCATTACTGACTGATTCTGGTGATTCATCATACAAGGTGGGAATTAAATTGTAATTAAATAAATTGAATAATGAGCCAATATGATTTCATTTTGAAAACAGTCATACAGCTACTAAGTTTGCGAAGGGAAAATTCTGAGATGGCCATTCAAAGAGGAAAAATCACAGAAGTTTTTAGTAAATGCTATTTTGGAGTATTGAGTTTGACCACTCCTGCTTTAAACCATGTGCAGATTTTAATAGTTCATATATGCCAGCCCTTTTGGTAAAACAACCTAGCACAGCCACGTTCCCAGTTTGTGATGAGGCTGCCTGGGTGCACATCAAGGAATGTGCACTTGGAGCTGTCTGTAACCCAGAGGTGCTGGAAACCGAGGGGTCCTGAGCCCCACTGCTGCCACTCCTGCCTCCCTTTGCCCTCATCACTCTGGGTCTGCTCTGCCAGCAGAGCTGCTGCTCCCCCCTCCTGTGCCCCTTTGAAGGCAGGAGCTTCCACACCCTTGCAAGGGCACCCAGTTCCTGCTGGATCTTCGCGCCGGTCGAAATGCATTTTGACAACGTTGAAAGCACAACTGAGCAATGTCAAAGACACAGGGGAAGGGAGATTGCGAGTTAGCTGTCTGGGCTGACTGGCTGGTGAAGGAGCTGACAGGCAGCTCTGGTATTTGTCTTCAGACCTAGCACAGTTTCTGAATTGTGTGATGATCTCCTTTGTATGTGGAGCAGGGAAAAGATGACAGGGGACTTTTAGTCTTGACAAATTTAAATTGAGCCCAAACCAGACAGTTAATCAAATTCAATAAAGTTCACAACAGTGTTTGTATTTGTCCTTCTTGCTTCTCAGTACCAGTATGATCACAAATGAAAACATCCAAACATAAGTAATTTGTGGTTGGTTGGTTTGTTGGTTTCTGAAGAAACTGAAGGCAAAAAATAGTAGACTCTTGTGAGGATGGTAGTCTGAAAACGTATCTGCAATGTGTGGGAGTAGTTTGCATATATAATCTCTATTAGGAGGAAACAAAGTCTGATTTATGAGTTTATCCCCTCATAAACCCCAAATACTTCTCTCAGCACCCTGAACTTTTTATCTGACCAAAGTTACAGAAATGCATGACAAATGGGATCTGGAGC
Organism: Cnemophilus loriae; assembly: GCA_013397755.1. Classification (NCBI taxonomy): domain Eukaryota; kingdom Metazoa; phylum Chordata; class Aves; order Passeriformes; family Corvidae; genus Cnemophilus; species Cnemophilus loriae. The sequence continues at coordinate 2,027,361 of VZTF01003267.1, forward strand.
ACCCAAGTATATTTATACTCTACTCACAAGGACCCATGATGGATGGATTTTATTGTTTAACTTCAAAAACTGTATTGTATTCTCAAGTCTGTTTCTGTAGCATTCTTTAAAGAAAATCTCTTTGGTCTTTAAAGAAAGAAAGAGATTGGTACAGATGTCCCTCCATCAGCATCTGACAGGCCAGATGATTTGGAAAGGATATGGTCATTGAATTGCTTTATGAGTGCCAAGAAAAACTATGAGCATGGAAATTAAGTTTCTACCTATGAAGTGGAGGGCTTGCTGCAAGAACCCCAGCCAAAGTTGCTGGTAGATTCAGAGAGATGTTTCTCACTTTATTAGGAGATGCCATGTTACAGCTTTTATGGTATCAAGTATCATCTGTTACACCTCTGGCACCTTCAGGCTTCTTTACTCCTACGACCCAAACTGTGGAAACTGTTCCTTCCTCCCTTCTTTTCTCTTCACCAGCCTTCCTTCCTAAGAGCACAGTTAGAGACTACAATGAAATAAGCCCGCAGGAATTTCCATCCCAAGAGTCTAGCAGAAAATAACTTCTGTGTTTTTCAGATTTTTGTTAGGAACTTGTTTCTGTTTCAAGATACTCTGAGGGTCCTGCAGTCCTTACAACAGGCAGGACTCTGCTTCAGTCAGGTTATGTCCTTTAAAGGTCTTGTATTAATGGGGACTGTGTAGCTACACAGGCAAAGCTTTGGGAGACAACCACTTAGATGTTCACTTAAGGCAACCTATGGCTGGTGCAAGAGCAGTACAACATCCTCCGGCTCTTCGACTTCGCAGCTGTGGCTGTCTTTTTTGAACTAATCTATGGCTGTCCCACCTTTCTCTTTTATGGTAGCACGTTTGTCTTCTAAACAGTTCTGTGCCCCCACCACCCTAAGGTGAAGATGATGTGACTGCTGGGGTTCGATCCATCTCAGTGAGACCCCTGGAGTGTGTTGTCTGTGTGCCAGAAAGACACTGAGGAATATTATATTCACAATGGGAAGATGTACAGAGGTCCCAGGATCTAGTTAACCTACTGGGGCATATCACAAATCATTACTTGTTTTGGTTCTGAATTTTGCTCCAAGTATTTTTCTAAGTCCTCTTCTTGCAGGTTTGAATGCGTCAATTATTTTTTTTTCCCATGCAGAGCAGAGTTCCTAGTGTGAGACAAATATTCCATTCAGTGTGGAGATGCTACTCTAGTGGCTGCAAAAAAGACACCGAGTTTACAATTGTCCCACTGGATCAGAATTGCAAATGCACCTTTAATATTGCAAGAGAGTGAGGGAAGTGGACTCCTTGCAGTGATAAATTTTCTGTATTTTTGCTATAAAGAAAACTTTACGCTGCACAAACAAAATGAATGAAACTTTGCAGAGCTGTTATATTTCAACAGGCTTTAAAAAAGAATTAATGAGAAGTCAGAAGACATCTTCTCCCAGAAGAAGTATTATTCTTGTCATTATGGTATAATAAAATTATTTTTTATTGTTTTCTCTTCAGGAGTTCAAGACAGATGATAATTTAGATTTTCTCTAATACTAGTCTGTGCTAGAAATGCTAGACCCATGATGTACCAATAGATCATGAGATTTATACTATAGTTGTAGCTTAGGACAGTGACATATTTAAGTGCTGTGCTTAATGTTACGGGAAAGTCCAGGCCTAAAAGGACTGCATAGAGACCCTGAGAGCAAATGGGAAAAAAACATCACCTTTTTCCACCAGGTAGCACAATAGTTGGAGCTCTAGTAGCCCTGATGTCAAATACAGTACTGCCTTTGAGGACAAACAGAGTTGAGAACATGTGGCTTTTCAAAAAGGACACTTCTGAGACAAAAATTTGCAGCAGCTCTTCATCATATTGTGATTTTTCTCTTTCTGGTCCTACACAGAAGCATCACAACACCTTGAATTGCTTTGTTAACAAACCCCTGTATTGATATTTGGTCTGAGGGTATTAATGGAAATTTTAAACCACACTTGGGTAACATAATCTCAGACTGAAGATCATCTCCAACACTCTTGCCTGTGCATGGAAATCAGGACAACATTTGCTTCAGTATTAACTAAATAGATATTTGCTTCAGATGAACTAAAGCAAACCCCTGTTCTGATTGGGTGTCCTCTACATTCACCATGTAGTTTTGTTCTTCTGCTTATGAAGACCCTGATCCAGGATCCTTGAAAAGGCAAATTGAAGTTTACATTGATTTCAAAGTCTTTTGAAACTGCTGCATTTCAGCTTCTGAAGCTATGAATTGTTTTCTGTTTCATTTTAAGAAACAAGAAAGAGTAGAGCTGTAAGGTCTGTTGCCATGTGCTGATTGAAAATGTTGTCACTGGCTTTATTTCTCTTTGAGTCTTAAGTGAATTTAAGAAAAAAATCACAGCTGTGAATTCTGTGAACTTACTTTGGATGGCACATGTAGGCTAGTCTGTCTAATCTGTCTTGAGAGAGAGTGAGGCTTCTCTGACAGGCCATTTAAAATAGAGGTTAAGCATAAACATCAGACTTTCCCTTTGGAGAGACCTCCTTTCCTCTCTGCGGAGTGTAGGGAGGAACTGAGGACAGTAACTACACAAGGTTTGGGTCAGAATGTAGGAGAAAATTGTGACTCTTTCCCATAATGCCTATCCTCATATTTGAGCACTTAAATACATTTGCAAGTCTGTCCCAAAATGACTAAATTGTAGTAATTTCTGTTTAGGTTGCTCATTTATAACATGCATACATGCAGCTAATCAATAGATGAGACAGTGAAACTAGTGGATTTACAACTTAATATGCTGGAGTCGATAATGGGCTGTAAAGACATTTTCAATTCAGAAATCAGCACAATATGTTCTTTACTAAGCTTCTGTGATCTATTTTAATTCCCCAAGTAACTTAAATATCCAAGGAAAATACAGAATCCAAACTAAACTTGCTATGCTTCAGTTTTCAAGTAATATTTCATTATTTACATATTTCATCCCTTCCCTAACTGCTTCATCTTACTGGTGAAAGCACAAGCAGCTCAGACTCTTGTCTTTTGGCAGGAGCTTTGCACTGAGAAGTCCAACCCACACTAGGAGGAGCTTATGAATGTGTGACCATATGAAAGGACATGATTAAAGACTCTGTTTTATTTAGGCTTTAATGTTTCAAAGTGAAGCTTAGCTAGCTGCTTTCCTTGTTCCCACTGCAGCATACATAGCATAGTCTGCTTTTCTGTGTATGTATATGAATTCAGTGTTCACCTGACAGCATAGAAAATGGGAGTGGGCAGTCTGCAGACACAGCTTCATCTGCTATGTCAAGGTGAGTTTATTCCCAACGGTGTGCCTTGCAAGCTTAAAGTAGAGGGAATTGTAGCCATGTGATCCTAGGAGGATCTGGACGTTCATCCATCTACGTTCATTTGGGTTTACTTGGTTTCAAGACTTTAAACCTGAAGGCAGATTCTCTTCCAGTTACTCTACCAAACTCTATTACCACTCTTTTTTTTCATATTTATTTCAAGCCTTTCCTCAGTGTGGAGTTGATTCCGAGCCTTCATATGGCAAGACACACCTGCTAAGGGACGCAGAAATATAGAACTTGTTCTTTATTGGACCTTGTTATTTTCGTCAGCAGGGCAGTCCATAGCAGCTGCAATGGGAAAACGAGATTTGTGTTCCTTTTTACCATCATGTGACATGGGGGCTTTTCAGGCTACTCATTGAAGCTCTCCACTAGCTCATACAGCCTGAAGGGGCAGGGATCCCCTGTAGCAGTCCCCTACTCCGAAGCTGAGGGAACATCCCATAAAGATCTGGAAGGAAAGTGTCAGATCTCCACTCAACCTGTCAGTATTTTGATGGGAAACTGTGCTTTGCTGAGCAATATGTCCCTGAAGTGTACACCTAAATGTGTGTCTGATCAATATCCCCTGCTAATATTCAGAATATAGGTTGAATGTCCCTCCAGGCACAGAAAAGAGAGAAGGCATCCCTCCCTGCATAAACAGTGTGTGCTTGTGGCCTTCTGCTAATAGTGCCTACTCCATACAAAAAGATGCAGAGCAAATCTCTTTTTCCTGGCTTATACTGGCATGATTGGACTGCACCTTTCTCAAATGGCTACCTGCATACTTTCCTTTATTTTCAGCCAGTCTCTGCTTGGAGAGCAGGTGTCTTCACGTAGGAAGTGTAAAGCATTGAGGGAAGGAATGGAAAACCTGGTGAAGAAAAGCCTTTTGAGAGATAGGGGTTTGTACCTTTTGGCCCATTATTTTTTTAAAATACCCTGTTCATTTTAAAGGTGACATTTTAAGTTCAGCCACATACTCAGACTAAACTTTGGCCACTGTAATGCAGCTCCAAGTAAATTGTTTATGCTTACCTTTTAATGTCTCTCAGAAGTGATTACATACAGAACAGGCAAAGTTTGAATGAAAAGCTAGGACTGTTCAGTACAGGGCAGAGAAAAAGGAATAAAAAAATAGGAAGTAAAAACCTTTTAGTCTCCTTTAAAATGCTGCTTTTATTTTGCATTGTGTTGGCAGAAAGCAGGGATTTAAAGCTGTGAATTGCCTGGAGGCTGTGCTATCTTCCTCTACTTAGCAGCAGTTAGAACTGCTCTTTTTTTGCATGTGTTGGGTGAGAGAGACAAGGACTCTGAATGATTGAGAAAAGGGAATAAACTAAGCTTGCATTTAACAATAATATGACACTTCTATTGTACCTGTGTAAAATGGGATCTAAACCAATAACTATAGTTTCCTGAAGCTGCACACAGGAACACAGGGAGATATCCTGAGACTTAATTAATTAATGTTTGTAACATGATGTGAGATCCTAGGATGAAAAGTCATATATAACTGCAAAGTCCTAGTTTTATGGAGCACAACTGACATTCAGTGGCATTTTCAAGGAAACTGATGTGGGAGTTCACCTGCAATCTGTGTTAAGATTCAGATTGTCCTTGTACAAGTCTCCGTAAAGATTTTCTTCAAACGCTTTTTTTCTCTTTACCTTTCTCTTTCCCTGTTATGGCTGTTGAGCTGTGCAAAGGCAAAAATTGAAAAGAATTGCTTTTATAGGGGAAAACCAAGGAGTCTTTCCTCTCTGTTTTGCATTCATCAAAACTACAGCCAAACTTGCTTTTTCAAATTTTACAGAAAATAGAAATTTTGAGATACTGCACCCAGGTCATTTAAGATCAGATGGAAAAGGTTTTACAATGTTCAGAGCTACTTTTCCTCATATTATCATACATGATGTTATTTGGAAGGAGATGAAGAAGGCATCTCATGACACACAGATTTGAAGTCACAAATGTAATAGGGGCAATGTGAATTCTTGGAAAACAAAACTTCAAATGAAACCAAAAGCCAAAATATTTGATCATGACAAAAGCACATTCTTTCTGCAACAAAGTAAAACTGAGTGCCATAAGATACCTTGAGTTGAGAAGTTCATGGACATAAATTACCCATTTTTATGGATAGCAAAACCATTCATGGTTTCATTACATTGGTTTATAATGCTACTACCACTCTGAACATTATTAAGGAAAAATAAAAGAAAATGTAAAAATTAAATGTAAAAAAAAAAAAAAAAAGAGACAAAGAAGACTGATGTAGCAGTCCAGATTTTGCTTGTTCTGATTCTGGCCATCAGCCAAAATATCAAATGGAAAATACGGTTTATGGCATTAGGAAAAAATATAACATTAACCCCCTAATGCTCCATATTAAGGATGTACCCCCTACCATTTGCAGGTTTGAGCCCTTAGGCTCTAGCTGCTGTTTGACAGCAGCAGTGGTTTTTCTTTCTCTTGCCATGTCTACAGACGCTATGGAATAAATCCGTGAGAGAAACCCCGCTCCTAAATGTTAACAACTAGTGGATGGAAAGTCATTGCTCATCGGGAGCACGACATGTGGTACTTATGTTAAACATAATCTTGGAGTTCAGCTGGATGAGTGCACCAGTTGTAGTGAAGGGGCACAAACTCCAACTAGACTTTGTGTGCTTGACTTTCCTAGCATTTTACCTTCCCTGAAGCTGGGTTTCTATCTCAGATTATAAAGCTCCACCTGAAAGATGCTTCATTCCTATTCCTCTTGTGACCAAGGCAGGCTCAACAAATTGCAAGTTCTGCACTACCTTGATGAGTTTATGCAGGTTCTATATTACGTGGTGTGTGAGTTTGGAATGGCACACAAATCTCCCAGCTCAGTTCTGTAGGGTTTGACATTGCTTTAATATCGTGCTGCATTTTACATACCATGAAGTCTTCACTGATGTAGCTGCTCTCTCCTCTCTCACTCCCACCAGCTCTCCACAAAGCATGCCCCACTCAGCTAGAGACCAGGACATACAAGATATGCACACTTTTCCAAGGGTGACACGTGATTGTTTTTTGTTGTGATTCAAGTATTTTGTGTTATGCTCTATTGTGCCTCAAATAGTACTCTTTTTTTTTCTTCGGATATAGCCCGTCCTATTTTGAAGAGAAACTTTGTCTGGTTGTTCGTATTCAACATGATTATTGAAAGCAAAAAGTACCATTTGGGATAAGTAGTGATGTCAGCTTTGAACTGACTAAACCCAAAGTTTATGGGAAACTGTCCCATCATCTATCTAGTTTATAAAAAGAGCTGCTTCTTTCCTTCTACCTCACTTTCTCACTGTGGGGAATAATAAGCATGGTTTAAAGTGGAAAAATATGGTGAAAAACTATGGTTTATTATACAGTAGGTCTTGTGAGCATTGTTGGAGATAAAATATTAATGTTAGGAAAACATGTTGACATCGTCCTCTAGATGGTGCCTATAGTGGAATGTCATGTCATTGATATTTTGGTTTATTTGATTTATTTAGTCATGCAGAAAAAGAAATCTTTTTTTGGGTTTCAATATTTCTTAGTAGAAATTAGACAAATACAGATGGAAATACATTTTTGAGAAGGTGCCATTCAGTGATGTTTGATGAATTTTAAAGAAACAACTATGAAAGAAAAGAGAAAAGAAGAGAAAAGCAAAAAAGAGAAGTGAAAGATGAGAAGAGAAGAGAAGAGAAGAGAAGAGAAGAGAAGAGAAGAGAAGAGAAGAGAAGAGAAGAGAAGAGAAGAGAAGAGAAGAGAAGAGAAGAGAAGAGAAGAGAAGAGAAGAGAAGAGAAATCTCACTGAAATAGCAATGTTGACTTTGCCCAAAGAGGTTTCTTTAAGGTTTTACCATCAAAAGTGCAACATCATTGGTGTTTTAAAAGTGTACTGCTACCCAAAGGCCAACTTGATTTTATTTGATTTCATTTTAATGTGCAATGCATCCTAGTTTTCTTTGTGTTGCTTTGCTTTCAAGTCAAAGCTGGGGATCCAGATGCCTGGTGAGACAGCAGCAGGTCCCAGGTGTGCCAGGAAAGAAAACTGTCTGCTGTGAAAATAGGCAGCAACTCCATGAGACAGATTCAGCTACATGCAATTCACAGTTCCTTACATGCCCTGCCAGGAAGGAGTGAAATGAATTGCAATGTGGTATTTTTATATCAGGTATTAATTGTTGTTATTTGCAGAATATTTTAGACAAGTGCTGTTTTTAAAGGTTTCTTCCTAGTACAGTCCACAAGCCCATATAGGACAGTTGGCATAGGAAATTATTCAGTTCTGTGGTAAGTGAAACAGGGTGTGCAGATTAGGGTTTTTATTAAAAATGCTGTTAGCATGGTCTGTTAGGAAAGGATGAGAACATGGGGTCACAGAGGAGAGAAAAGTTCTGTTCTCTGGTGTTGATGGCAAAACTACCATTTGTCTTAAAAATAAATTACAAAAACATTCTTAAAATTAAGAAAAAGTAAGCATTACTTTTGGCAGGAATCTCAAGGAAAGAATATTTTATGATCATGTAATCAGTGTTTATGTTTTAATAAGAAGCTATTTTATGTGCTTTACTTTGTGGGCTGAATTTATTCAAATACATTTTTAAACTAAAATTTCCTACATTTATTTATAGAAAAGCAGGCTCAAATATAATGAATTTTTGAATGTCATTTCCTAGCCACTGTAGAAGAAAAGACTGCATCGATCCATCTCAGGGCTGGGAAAGGAAGAGTGTCCTTTTATCCCAACAAAAGACAATTTGCATGAATATTCTCTGGGCAAAAATGTTTTAAAATCATTTCAGGTTTAATAAGGAAATATCTGGGTTTACAAGCTTCAAAATTTTGTTTAAATATTTATCTGGTTTTATTTTATAACTTCTTTGGGTTTCTGTTTGCCACATTTTGCTGCTTGCTATTGAAAGCCTGTTGGGTCATATCAAATAATCAAATCATTATTTAAAATTAAATATACGTGTTGAAAGGCAATTTTAAAATTCTGAAAAGAAGTGCAAAGTTTTTAAAATATAAAATTTGAAGAGTGAAATTTACTTTAAAAATTTAATGAAAAATCTAAAATTCTTTTTTTTATACTAATTGGGAGGAAAATAACTAGTGCCACGTCAATTTCTTGTAAAAATGGAAATTCTGGTTACCTGTAGGCAAGATAATTTCTGGTTAAATGAATAACATGTTGGTTTCTGTTTGACTAACCTTTAAGATTTTTCATTACTACCATGGGAATAATTTATATTCCAGTCTGCACTGCTACAGGAATAGACTCATAGATTACTTGTGTATCCATAAGTTATATCCTTGTGAATCCGAACATAAGGCTTTAGGAATAGAGTAGATTTTTTAAATGGAAAAGACACAGTATGCATGATATAAGCCCGAGAAGGAAGGCAGCCCAAAGGACAAGTTAGTGTTTGCATGTGAATATGAGCTAGTGTAATGTTCAGAATGAAGGCAGGGGCTAAGAATAGTCTGGGAAATAAAAGTTATCAGAGTCAAGGTAGAAGTGCTCCCAGTGCGTTGTAGAAAAGGGCAAAGAGTCTGGATTAGTCAGGGAGCTGGATAAGAGGATAATGACAAAGGTGAGGATAAACTGCGTATCTTTATAAACTCCCAAGCATTCCCCCTCACTTGTGTCATGTGTGGAGGAATCTGTTTGACTTCCTTGATGGAGAATTTGAAAATTTTAATCAGAGAATGGTTGGATTGATGTTCTGGCTGTCAGGAGACCATAGCTTTCTCCTCCCTTGTCCGGGAAGAGTTCCCCATCTCTGCCTCTAGACAAGGGGATGTTCTACTGAACTGCCTTCCCATCATTTATGTCCATGGGTTATGAAGGAGCTGGTTTGGATCCCTGTGCCACTACTACAGTTAGCAGCGTGGTAGTGTCTGATGCCACTGGGTTTAGTTAGAGGCTCACAGAAAGAATGAGCTAGCTTTTTATTCATCTATAGAGATTATGGTACAAAGGGAAGATAGGGAGAGAGAAGAAACCAGAGCCTAACCTTAACATGACTGGTGATGACTTGCTGAGCTTTGATGATTACCCCTGAAGAAGGGACAGATACTTAAGCTGCCTGTTGGGCAGCTCTTCAGTGGTTCAGAGATCTTCTGATGTGTCTGTCACGGTTTGAACTCATGCCCTGAGACCCAGGCAACTGGGTAAGCTGGCCTGCCTTGAAAGAAGAGGAAAAGCCCGGAGTGACACCCCTGGATAGTGCTGCTTCATCCGATCGATAGATTCAAAGATGACTAGGTTGTGTACTTGTATGCAGTTTAAACATTTGTGCAGGGAGTCCACCCGTGCAGAGTATTATTGACAGCTACAGATCAATGCTAATTTTTGATCATTTTCAACCTACAAAGACCTCTTGACCCTGTTGCCACCTTAGGGGCACTTCAAGTAGTCAAAAGCAATCACAGTAGGCAGTGTAAAATCATCAGACCCTTGAAGGCTGCACAGCCTTGCCCGTGCCTGGGAGGAGGACCAAGAGATGGCGAGGAAGGCAGGCACCTTGCATTATGGATGCCACTGCCTTTGAACGGCATGAAAGACTATGCTAATTTGTTTCCAGACTTTAAGTGACTTCTGTGTTCATGAATTAAAAAATAAACAAACAAAAAAGGCAATCTGAAGCAAATCTTGACGGATACATTATTCATGATTCATGTTCTCTCATTTTATGTTTTGAAAAATGTGTTAAAACAAGGTTTTATTTTAAATAACTTTTATCCTAATTTACAGTTAGAAGAGTAGAATTAGTGGAGGAGTGTATTTGTTGCTGTTAACAGCTTGTGCTGCCACTGGCAGCATGTGAAGCACTTCACAGAGCAAAACCAAAGGTCCTGCCTGGAGTAGTGGTGGTGCTGCCAGAGCTGCAGCAGGGGAGGAGACTGAACTGCCAAAAGTAAGGGCTATGTCAAAGGCTGGGCTCTGGGCTACAGGGCGTGATCAGGTCACAGTGGCTTGTCACAACCTCCCTCCTCCCTCAGGTGTCCATTTCTGCAGTGTTTATGTGGAAAGAATGAAAGGGCCATAGAGAAGGAATGTGAGGCTGTAGACACTTAAATGTTGCTGGAATATTCTTAATTTGATGACTGATGGAGTGAGAATGCTTCACAGTTGGAGGCAGAGAAAGGAGGGCATGGGCTTGTAGTCCATTGGATTTCATGGTCAGCCAGTCTATGAACATCTTAATGTTCACATTAAAATTTTATTTTGTTGGTTTTCTTTTAATGGTGAATGAGATCTGGACTGTTAGCATGTGTAAACATGGGATATATGAGTTTATGGCTTTGCAGAGGAAGACTGGGAGAATATTCCAGACAATGATTTTGTTCGTGTGCCTGTTTAAGGCTGTGTCGTTGCCTGCTCAAGCCAAAGTTACAGTGCTATCAGTGCAAGGTGTATTTTGCAATTTATATTTGACCATTCCAGCAGGACAGTATTTCTAGGCTGAAAATGTCATGGGAGGACATAAAGTGATTCTTAAAATGAATCACCGAGTCTGCCATCCATCCTCTTTTCATCATCAGCCTTTGAGCTGAGCAAATTCACGACTGGCAATGGCAGCAGTGCAGGGGGAGAAAGCGTGGCTCTGTATTCTGGGAGTACATCCCCTGAGCTTACTTCAAAACCAAACAAAACAAAAATACATGTAAACCGTTTGCTCTTCAAGAAGTATCTGTAGGAGCCAGGGATAAAAGTCATCCCTGGAAGGAATGGTTTAGCAGTCTCCAGAGAACGTGATGAACTGCAGGCAAGGAAATCCCTCCATCCTTGTTTCATTTCAAAGTGTAGCGAGGATTGTAAATAATTAAATCTTGGGGTTTAGTGGGAAAATGGTAGAGGGTGATGAAAACTATGCCAGTTTTCTGTTTAAAAACAGAAGTCTAGTGTTTTGTAGCATTGCTGTCACAAAAACCCACCCGATGATGCAGCTCATTAAAAAGCAGAGCCATTGCTTTTTATCTGATGTTTTTAATAATGTGTTTGTACCTTTGGAGAGCCTCTATGTAGCAGTTCAGGGGCAGTAATTTAATGCTGTGTGCTCTCTTCCTCCCATCCCCACCCCCAAACCATGGAATGTAAATTTTAGGCTTTTAAAAGTTCTGTTTTGAAAACCTAATAGATAACTGTCCTCGTAAAAACTATTAATACAGACTACATCCAATTGTAAAGCTAATTTTAATCATGTTTTGTGCCAACATAATTTCTGATGCCAGATTTTTATGCTAAGCATGAGCCTCGATTTAAACGTGGTTCTTTAACCTGCAGTTCATAATTTTGCAGTCGGCTGTATAGGTTTTTTGGCTATGGCAGTTTAAACGCTTCCACTTTCAAGGATCTAAGCCATAAATGTTTATTAAAAGAATCTATAATGAAATCAGGTTTGTTATTTTTTTAATGGCTGCCTTGAGTATGTTGGATGACTGAATGCACGTTGTTAATCATTAAGTACTCATGTTACAAAAAGTGTTTGATAGTATTGCCATCTAGGGGCTGAACGAAACTCTCCATACCGAAATAAACTGTAATTGAACAGGTGCTGCTATTGACAATATACATATGTTTTTGCTTTATAGCCCACATGCTTTCCATGTTTCTTATGACAAAAGATATCTCTAAATGTCCCACAGCAGCCAGAGCTTTTTTATATATAATCTGTTCGAGGTGATTGCTATTTGCATTTCAGCTTATGCTTTTTTGGCAGTGATGACTGGAAATTCCTAACAAAGAATTATACTTTTTTGCATTATTAATCTTGCTAGTGTTTGCCCTGTTTAACAGAAAAAAGGAATCATTTATCAGAAAAGTATGTTTATAATCTGTACTTGTGGCATCTTCAGATTTAATATTCATAATGGTCATTCAAATGCTGTGCTATATTTATCTAAAAGACTAACTCATTGTTTTGAGGAAATAACTATTTAAATATTTATGATCTAACTTTTAATATTTAAAAAAAGAAATTAATATTTCTTTAAAATTTGTTTCTGAGTCTGATAGCTTAACAAATGTTTAAATATTAAACAATCGGAAATGTTAGCCTTTAACAACTTAATACGACTTACTGACACAGGGAAATTGACTTCAGCTCTTTCTGTCACATGAAGGTAACTGAATTCCTGCACTCCCTTTCTTGTGGTCTATATAATTCATGCCAAAGCTAAAAATGAGATTAAATATATCAGTGATCAGCTGAACTCCCTTTTTCTTTGCTTCTCTCATCAGACACATCTGCACAGTCTCCTGCTGGAACGTGTTACTCCTGTGCTTTGTTGGTCACTGTGCCGTTTGTGACTGTCCAAAGTAATTCCACTGCTGTTTTGCTTTCCCGCCTAGATCAGATTTTGTGCTGAGGCTCTCCTTGCCCGAGCAGTGTCAGGTCTGTGTCAGATGCTGTTCAGGGTGAGCTGGGATGCCAGTGGCCCCTCCTGGCCATGGCTGATGTCCATCAGCCTGCATCCCCACCATACCCCTCTGCTGAGCTGTGCTCTGGTGTGGCAGCAGGTCAGCCCTGGTCCTTGAGGCCCGGCTGAGCCCAGTGGGATTCACAAACAGTTTATCCAGATTACAATGCCCTAAGTATCTAGAACAGGACAGCGTGCCTATGAAATGTCACACAAGATGTGTAAGATTTCTGTAGAGGCGGGCATCTCTCATTTACCACAGGTTTTTGAGTCCATTTGCAGGAAGCTTCATCCTCACTGAGCAAGCTCAGACACATGCTGAATGAACTGTAAGTTGTGTCCTATCTGAGATTCAGACTGTGGAGGACTCCCAAGGAACTCGCTCCGAAGGCTCCATCATCATGATAGATAATTTTTTTTAAACTCTAAGAATTTCTTTTTGAGGCTCAATCATAAAAAAAAACCACCAAAAAAAATCCTGGTAGCCAGATGGGTATTCTGCAAAGCAGTCAGAAGTGACCCAGAGCTGAGGCCTCATTTTCCAAGTGACATAAACCACAGATGCTGATTACTTTTTTAACTAACTCAAACATCTGTATTCTTGCTTCAGGGAACAAAGCATCAGGCTCATTTATTTGGATTGAAACCTTTCACAACATATCATATTCATGTCGTAGCTGTAAACAACGCCGGGCAGGTTTCAAGCCCCTGGACATCTGTGCGCACTTTGGAAGCTTCACCCAGTGGCCTGAGCAACTTCACTGTAGAAAAGAAAGAAAATGGCAGGGCTCTGCTGCTAAAATGGTCAGAGCCCTCCCAACCCAATGGCGTGATTAAGGTAATCTTCATCTTGACAGTTCACTTTGTTAAAAAAGAGAAAGGAAATGCTGAACACCAAATTAAAACATTTTTTGCTGAAAAAGACTCAATCAAATGCATTATAGTTTAAAATAAGATGGAAGTCCTATATAAGCACAGGACACTCTGTGAGTTCTCTATGCTTGTCATTGGATTAAAATGAATATTAACGTTCTTGTGCTACTCTGTGACTGTAAATTTTCATTTACACTGAACCAAATTGTTCATTTAAAGCGTAGAAAGCTGCACATGAAAGCTCATAATCTTACTCGTTGTACATTGGACATGACCAAAACGTATTTCTAGAAAACCTGGGTTTAATAGAATGTTGTTCTGAAACTTGGGACTTCTTTATGGTTTCAACTGAGTGTAAACCTTTACCTGCAAGGTTTGCAACTAGAGGGGTTTATTTGGAGTTTTTTTTCCTTAAGTGATTTTCTTTAGGGCTAGTCTGTGAGAAGCTTTCTGCTGGCCTGTAAGAGCCTCGCAATGAAACTTGATAACAATCAAATATAATGAAAACTGTCACTAAGTGATTTATTACTGCATTCAAAATGAAAAAATCATGAAAATTGGATCAAAACATTCCTTTTGTATCAAGGATCTGTTTGTGTGCTGATTGTTACTAGCAAGAATAAGTTTCTGAATCATTGGTTAATAGTCCTTACCCTATTGCAAAGATTAAGGGTCTCATCCAATGGTTATTGACAAAAACTGTTCCGTTTTGTTTTGTTTTCCTTTTGTCCTGGCTTCTGTCCATCCTTCCTTCCTTCTTTCCTTGCCTGCCTGCCTGCCTACCTTTCTTTTTCTTTCCTAATTCACCAGACCTACAATGTTTTCAGCGATGACCACCTGGAGTACAGTGGTTTATCTCGCCAGTTCCTCTTCCGGCGCCTCGAGCCGTACACCCTGTACACCCTCATGCTGGAGGCGTGCAATGCAGCAGGCTGCACTCGCTCTCCACCCCAGCCAGTCTGGACAGATGAAGCTCCCCCAGTGTCCCAGATGGCACCTGTAATCCAGGCAGTGAATGCCACCAACGTTGAACTGAGCTGGTTGCAGCCAATTAATCCAAATGGAAAAATAATCCGCTATGAAGTTATTCACAGGCACACAGAAGAGGCTGTTGCAGGGCACGGAGCAACAACAGAAGATGAGAAAATTGTTTTCACAGAATATAACACTGAAAGTAACACATTCACGTATAATGATAAAGGTTTACAGCCATGGACAAGGTATGAATATAAAATACGCACCTGGAATGCAGCAGGCTACGCTGACAGCTCCTGGACAGTGGCAAAGACTAGTCAAACTGCCCCAAAAAGTCTTGCTGTCCCCAGGTTATCCGTGGTGTCAGCCAACCCCCATAAAGTGCTCGTATCCTGGACGCCCCCGGCACAGCCCAATGGCATTCTCCAGTCATACAGGCTGCTGAAGAACGACATTCTCTATCCTTTCAGCTTCGACGCCGCTACTCTCAGCTACATGGATGAGGACTTGCTGCCCTACACAGTGTACAGCTATGCAGTGGTTGCCTGTACCATGGGGGGCTGCTCTACCAGTGAGCCAGCTGCAATACGGACACTGGAAGCAGCTCCTGCCTTGGTGGACCCCCCATCTCTGCAGGCTGTCAGTGCCACTCAAATCAGTGCATCCTGGGCACCTCCCCAAATACAAAATGGAGATATCACCAAGTACATATTGAAATTAGGCAATGAAGAGTATTATCCTGGCAACAGTTTGCAAATGCTGGTCAATAACCTGCAGCCGTACACGCAATACAATTTTGCACTGGTCGCCTGTACTGCTGGGGGCTGCACCTCTAGCACGTCCCAGTCTGTGATGACCATGGAGGCTCCGCCATTAAATATGGAAGCTCCCAGGCTGCTGGTCATGGGCTCGGAGTCAATTGAAATCACATGGAAACCCCCAGATAAGCCCAATGGCAAAATCACGAGCTACGACCTGAGGAGGGATGGTGTACTTGTTTACTCCGGTCTGGAAACTCGGTATCTTGATTTCACCCTAATGCCAGGCATGGAGTACAGCTACACTGTCACAGCAAATAACAGCCAGGGCAGCGTCATCAGCCCCTCAGCTCAGATAAAAACCAACCCCTCTGCTCCATCTGGGATGTTGCCTCCTAGGTTGCAGGCATGGTCTTCCAGTGAGATTTTGGTGGCCTGGGATCCTCCTATCAAAGTAAATGGTGACATTAGAAACTACACAGTCTCGATCAACAAGCCTGGTGAAACAGGAAAGAAGACTTTTGACTTTGATGTATCTCATGTTTCCTTTCTGAGACGGTCATACATAGTGGCACAGCTACAGCCCTACAGCAGGTAAGTCTGGAAGAACTCATCTGTTGAATAAATGCTGTGGGCTGGTGCTGTGGGCTAGCAGACAGCTCAGCCATCTTGCTTAAACGGATAGTCAGACCCATGGGGTTGTTTGCTAAAAAGCAAGTAATAAAACAAAGATGTTTTTCTTTTAAGTTTATAGTAACACCAGCTTTATATCATCTTAATGAAGTGCATAGTGTTGACTTAGGTTGTAATTAATAGACTACTACTAGACTCCAAAACTTGCAATCTTGTACTGCTATATCTTTCACATGGTGTCTGCTATCGAGAATAAATAGGGCTTTAGTTGACAAAATTCGGGGTGGGGAGACCGAAGTCATGGTAGCTGCTCTGCCACAGAAACACGCTTGATACTAAAGTAGTATCTTACCCACTAATTCTTGATTATTTACCTGACCTTTCCTTATATATTTGTGTAGGCATAATTTGTGTGTATTACATGGTTGATAAGTTTGTCTACTATTTACATATAACTAATCTAAATCCAAAGAGAGTAATAGAGTGGAGCTCTACAGCTCTCAAATGACATCCAAATCATCTCTTACAATGAATCATCATTTTGATTTATATCAAAATCAAAATGATTTTGATCACTTGACTCCTGCAGTATTAACTCTGCTCTGAGAAAAACCAAACCACACCCAAATAAAAACCCAGAAGACAGTGTTCTTCCTCTTTGCTACACAAGGCACAGCACATAATCTGTGTGTTCATACAAATTGATTTCCTATTAAAAATTCCAAAGACCGAGAGAAATTAAGAAATGCACGGTTTATATTTATATCGGCAGCATTTTAATCACCTTGCTCCTGCTTTGTGTTCCCGAAGGTACGAAGTCCAGCTCCAGGCTTGCACGGAGCTGGGCTGTGCCTCCAGTGAGTGGGCATGGGCACAGACGCTGGAGGCGCCGCCGGCAGCGCAGCCGGCCCCTCTCATTGAAATACAAACAGCCGGCGGCTTCCAGTCGACTGCTTCCATCCAGTGGACCGGCCCGAAGCAGCCAAACGGGAAGATTTTATACTATGAACTTTACAGGAGGCGAACAACTCAAGCCCACGTAAATTTAGACCTCTCACTCGTTTACAATGGTTCTTCAACCTCCTTCAAAGACGACAAGCTGCTGCCTTACACAGAGTACGAATATCAGGTGGGAATTGAAGCTATTTAGCAGCTCTGATTAGGATTTCTGTACACTTTGAGAACCTTACTTTACACTTAAAATGAACATACACATCTCGATTCTAATGTTAATAGCATTGTGAAACCTGAATGATTATTGTGAATGTATTTTGAAGACTTGAGAAGCTGAAAATAATTTCATACAAACAATATATTCATTCAGCATTTGTTTATCTTAGTAGTAGGTGCCTGTGTATCTTATACCTTAAATGTTTGTGTGCCCTCCAGAGCCTCTGCAAGTCTCTGTTGTGGGAAATTCTAGTTCTTAAAAGGCAGCTTTTTTTCATTATTTTTTCTTTCTTTTTCCATCCTCCCCCAATCTGTTATGAATTAATTTTTAATTTATGATCTTAGAGCAGTTTACATCAAGAGGGGCTGGGGTTGTTTTCTCTTTAAATTGTCATTAGAATGACAAGCACATCTTTTGGGTGGTTCAAAAGTGAATTTGCTGTTGATGGTTGATGTTACTTCTCATTTCATTTAATATATACCTGAAACAGAACATTCTACCTCTTGAGCAAGTTGCAGCAATCTTTCTTTTACAGGCTCATTGGCCCTATGGGATCACAAGATAATTCAGGTTGGAAGGGCTCTCAGGAGGCCATCTAGCAAGCCTTTCTGCCCAAAGCAGGGTCAGTGAAAAGGTCAGATAAGGTTTTGCAGAGCTTTATCCAGTTGCATCTTGAAAACCTTTGGGGAGGAGATTGTAACCTCACAGACAGTCTGCTCCACTGCCTGACTGTCCTCATTGCAAAAAAGTTTTTTTGTTATGTTCAGTCTGAACCTTTTTTGCTTGAACTTACACCTGTTTTCTCTTTTCCCCTCCCACCATATACCATAGCAAAGAAACAGGCCCCATATTCTCATTAGCCTGTGGGTAGGTGCTGGGGAACTGCAACCAAGTCCCTCCAAAGTCACCTCTTCTCCAGGCTGAACAAGCCCAAGTCCCACAGCTTCTCCTTACAGGAACTTTTCCAACCCCCTGATTACCTTGGTGGCCTTCCACTGAACTCACTCCAATTTATCAGTATCTTTCTGGTGTTTGGGGGCCAAAACAAAACAGATACTAAACAGAGGCAGGTAATCACTTCCTTTAATTGTCTGGCTGTGCTCTTGTTAAACAGTTCAGGATATTGGCTGTCTTTGCTGCTAGATTACCCTGCTGGTTCATGTTCAGCCATCTACTAAGATCTTTAGGTCCTTTCAAACAGAGGTGCTCCCTAGCTGGTCGGTAATCCTGACCCTGTGGTGCTGCAAGAAGTTATTCCTCCCCAGGAGCACGACTTTACATCTGTCCTGCTGAAATTCCCATTTTCTAGGCCCTTCAAACTGGCAGACCTGCCCTTCAGCATATCAACCAGTCCCTCCAGTTTGGTGTCGTCTTCAAGTTTGATGAGAGCACGCTGTATAGATCAGGTTCTTTGGGAGCTCTGCTCCACTGCTATTCCTTTCTCCTTTTAAGTAGCCAGAAATCATGAAGAATTAAACCTAAAAACTTGCTTTATCACATTAGTCTGTCCAGCTGCTGCATGCACATGTGTCGTAGACTCATTGAGTCGTGCAGTTTGGAAGGGACATCCAGAAGGCATCTAGCCTAACTCCCTGCTTGAAGCAGGTCCAGATAGACCAGGCTCTCAGGGCTGTGTCCAGCTGAGTTTTGGATCAAGTTCTCCATCCTTGCAGATGCAAGGATAAAAATTGTACAGCCTGTGTCAGCAGAACTATTGTTAGACCAGATTTCCTTGCTGCTTTAGGCAGGATCTGTGAGGAATGTGAATTCAAGTGCAGATGGGGCTGAGTAGACAGCAAGCATTGGTAGCAGACCCAAACCATACTAGTTAGGAATCTTTCTTAGATGAAGAAAAGCTCTCCAAGCTGGATGTTGTAGATATTGGCTGTGGGATGTTCTCAGCTGGACTAACTTTTAATTATCTCAGTCAGAAGCTGTTTTTTGGGAAGTTGATACCACAGAGACTTTCTTCAGCCAACATTTTTAATGACTTATCAGTGACAGATAAGAAAAAAAGAAAGCTCTTGATCAGATTCCTGTGCTTTACTGTGCTGTATTCAAGACTTAGCTTTTTATCTTGATTCTTCTCCATAACCAGGCCGAGCTTTTGATTGGAACTCTAAATAATTTTTGGGTTTTTTTGCCAGTAGCCATTTATTTCACCATGAGAGGTTTTCCAATGCATGTGTTTGTCTTCTGCTTAAGTCACTTGCAGCGGTCCTCTGGGATGTATTCTGAGCTTCTCCATTGTTGACAATTTATATCTTGCCTATGAGACAAGTTATTCATAAGTATAGGGCTTGGCTTTTGCTATTATGCTGATGAAATCCAGATTTATATTTCACTTAAACTGGATATTGATTCTCCTGTCTCTGCATTTGAGGCTTGTTTGCTGGACATAAAACTTTAAATGCAAATGAATTTCCTCCAGCAGAATGCAGATAAAATCAAAGTGCTGTGATGGGACTGTCTCCAGCATTTTTGGAGATATTGAGATTTAGTTCAATGCTCTAATAGCTTCTTTAGACCTGAAATCAGGACTTCTGAGTCTGGGAATTTTGGGAGTTTTTTCATTGTGTTTTGTTGGTTTGTTTTGTTGTTTTTTAGTTTGTTTGTTTTCCTGGAAACTTCAGCTGAATATTAGGTTTTATAAAGCCGGGTGCAAAAGTTGCACTTCCAGAAATGATGAAGTGAATTTAGAAGCTCATGCTGACAAAAGGGACTATGCCTCCTAGATGTTTAGGTCACTGTTTTTCAAGGAAGCACATTTATGCTTTAAGGGCCAGTTCTGCATGAGCATATTAGCACCTGCTAGGTTTCAGTGGGTTTTAAAGTGGAATATAGTGCCTACTGTTCCATACTCCAAAACTCTTAGATCTTTGAAATTCCCTTTGTTGGTCTAGTTGTACATGTAGATATTTGTATTATCTAGAGTGTCTTTTAGGTATTTATTGGAATTCTGCCTGATATCCCTAACTCTATTAACCATGTGCTATTGCATGATCTCCTGAAAACACCCCCTGACTTAAACAAACATTATCACTCATGAGGCCTCATGAGTTTGCAAGTTCAGTCCTTTGATTCCTGGAATATTTCTGAAACAGAGTGTGTAGGCCTTTCTTGGGAATCATTCAAAGTGGTGTGCAGTTTTACCATATAGCAGTCTGTAGAGTCAAACCTGTTTTTCTCAGCTATGGGAAGGCCCTTCTGAGCAGAGACTTGTGGCATTTAGAGCAAAGCCGAGCTGACACAGTATGGTGTGATTTCCATGCAAATGCAGTATCACTCCTCCACAATTGCACTTAATTGTGTTCTTAAAACTGCTTCTTTAGATTAATGGCTTAATGTCTTCCTGGTTTAGGACACATCCTTATTTCTATTTGGCAGGCGCAGAACATGTAAAAGACAGAAAATTACAATTGTCCCTCTTCAGAAAGGTTTATGGCTCCCTGCAGAGGTTTATTCTCGACGAGGGCTATTCAATGCACCAAGACAGGGTCTGCAGTGCTGGAGCTGCCTCCAACCACTGTTGGAGGCACAGCATCCCTCCTGTGTGTGGAGAGTCCTTCTCACCCTCCTGTTACTGCAGCCGAGTGAAGGGTCTAGGAAATACCCTGAGACACACCAGAGTAAATATGTATTGGGTCCTCTCAAATAGAAAACAAATAGTATTCTGACTTTGGAGAGATAAAGAGAAAAAAAATGGGTGCAAAGTCATGAAGACTAGGGAAGGACCAACTACAGTGGCATGTAGAATATGTTAACTCTATGGGTCGCTTTCCAATGCCAGGAAGGACACTTGGTTTACCAGCTCGTCTGTCACATTTTTGGCTGAGCTCCAGTTTGTGCTGCTTAGTTACTGACAAACAGGTCAGTGACTTCTGCAGTTTAAAATGGGGTAAAACTGGTTTTCTGGCTGACCAGTGATGGAGAGTCACCCATTTGTAATATCCCTCGTATCTGGCTCCTCTTCATTGTTTTAATTCCCCATTTCTTCCCATCTCTCTGACAGAAAGATGCACCACAAAGCAGTGACATTAAAAAAAAAATAGTTCTTTCCTCCATTCCCTGCTTTTTATTTTGTTTGTAAGATTGTTTTTTCTTACAATGTTTCCACTTCCAATTAGAGTTTCTCATACTGCGTCTGCATTAGACTACCAAACTTGACCTCACCTTCTGAAAAGTAAAGCAGACATAACTCTATTGTTTGACTGATGCAATGATGATACATACCCTAGATACCCTTTTGCAGAATGAGATACTTCCTTTCCCCTAGTAGAAGGGAAAAGGGCCACTTGAAACCACGTAATTTTGTTTATTAAGCCCCGCCTCAGGCAGTGTGTTTCTCTTGTCAACACAATCTTAAATTCAAGTGTGTTGATGCAACAAAACCTTGAATTTGTTTTTTCATTAAATTAAATACAGATATTAGACTGGATTTGTTGGTGTCCAGATTTACCAGTAAGACTCTTACAGCAGCACACTTGCAAGACCCTTCTCAGTAAATTGTGATTCTGACATACTCAAAACCATGGCAAGCTGTCCTTTAAAAAGACATTAGTGTGAGTTCCAGGGGAAAATATACTCCAGGGCTGTAGATGGCTTGATGTGATTTCCTTGATTGTATCTTTTTATTTATGAGGCATAATTTATGACTGCTGAAAAGCAAACTAAAATGAGTGATGACTAACTACAGCCAAAGTAATAAATCAGAAGCAAAGAAAGAAGTGGTGATTTTGATCGAATCTATTGAATTAGCTGTTGCCCTTAGCCATTACAGGTATTGGAAAGACCTTTTAATATCTGCTTATCTCTCTCATGGGAACTTCGTAACTATCTCATTATATACCCATAGGAAACAAATTATTTAATTTTCTATCTTTTAGAGTTAAACCTTTTTAAATCTCTCATTAATTACTGGCATTATACTATGTTATATGGAATGAGCTTGCTTTAAAATCTGGTAATTTTGTTTAAGTCCTAAAGTTTTTGCCTATTGTCTTTCCCTTCTCCAGAATGGGTTTAGTAGTTTTATTATTAGCATTTGAACGATGGAGATGAATAGCAATGTTAAGAGGCTCTAATTATCACAGTGCTAGAAGTCTGGACCTGAAATCTATCCCATTATATGTTTATGACCTCCATAAGGAGACTAACAATGTTGAAGAGGGGGAAGTATGGATCTGAGAAGGGACAATCAGAAAGCACGCAATTGATTGCTACCTTCTTGTACCCCTGCTCATGAACGGATGTGATACTTTCTTTCCCATGCCTTTGCTCTGTCCTCCATAAACTGCACCCACTTCTTAAACTTTCTGCTTTGCTAAAACCTACCTGACACTGAAGTGCCCAGATGTGAATACATTATCCTGATGCTGAATGCTAGATTTCGGTAGACAGGCTCTGTGCTCTGAGCTCTGCTGACATCACATAAGTAACTCCAAATTAGCCAGCCAGTATGACAGTCAGTTCACGAAGACTTGTGAAGGATGCTATAATTGATGGTGAGAGGGAGGTCCTTTGGTTTTCTCTAATTTCAACCAGCCAAGATTGTGGTCTCTTTCATTTTCTTGGAGATTGCTGTTTGAATATAACCAAAAATTGGGAGCTGTGTTTCTGAATTTACTGATGTCAGATCTTATATGACCCTAAAATATCTTGCTATCTTGGAAAAGAATTACACTGTGAAAACTCTGCATTTATGTAAGTGTAGGGTTAGAAGCTGGAGAAATCTAAGTCAAGAAATCCAAAGCAAAATCTCAAAGTAGTGCTGGGTCTTTGAGGTCTCCATGAAACAGCTTTAGAAGGAGAAGAGCAGTACAAAGTGCTCTACTCCCGTTTGTCTCTCCTGGCATGTGCCAAGCAGTGCCAGCATTGAATCCTTTTTGGAAAGACCAGCGGTCACAGGTGTGTGGAGTCTTTGCTTACCATAACAGCAGAGATCCAAGCTGTACCTGACTCTTACACACAGAACTAGAATTACATGCATGTGTAAAAGGGCTGACTTGGTCTGACCTTGTGGTTCCCCAGAGCCCACAGCCTCACGTAACTCCCTACGGCTCTGAGCAGTGCTCAAAGCCAAGGAGAGCTAGTGACTTACTAATGAGACTTTTTCTAAGGCAAAAGGCTCTTTTCTGAGTGCCTGCAGGAACTTGGTGCAAGCTGTTAACACATTTGGAGCTGAGATCTTGTCCCTCACAGAGACACCTGTGATGGACCACAGACTAAGCACAGTGCGAAGCGGCACAAGGCACAGTGCCTGTTGGACATGGAGGGAGCCAGAAGCCACTGCTGGCTGGTAATCAGCTCTTTGGCTTGCTCTCTTGCAAGCAGGAGTGGTGAGAAGCATCTGGCCTCCATGCTATGCAGAGTATCCCAGCTCTTCCTGACCTGGGAAGTCAGGAGCAGCTCAGGACTGCTGCCTTCATTGAGGCAAGCTGCCTCCAGCACCATTCTGCCCAGCGAGATCTCTCTGATATGGGAGAGTTTCACATTCTCCGTAGGCTGTTGGCTGCCCGAAGGTCCCCTTTGCAGTAGTTGGAGTTCAAAACAAATCTTCCTTGCTACAGATTTGGGATTTCAAGCATGTTACAACAGATGAATCTGTGGTTCAGGAATGGAAGTCATCTCATGGGCTTCTTCTGCTGTCAGCATCTACAGTAACGATTTTTCTGTATCTGTGCCCAAGGTGACTTTGGTGCCCTTGTTTCTGCCCTTATGGCAGAAGTAGTTAGCTCTACTAAGCCTGAACAGACTCGCCGTGGTAAGGTGGCTCTTCTCAGAACTTCCCTTCCTGATCCTCATAGGTTTTGCCCCTTCTTGCTGTGCTGATGAACCTTCAGGTTGTCCTGTGATCATTTTGAGAGACTGATCACAAGTTTCTTCCAGGAGCAGAGATCTGTGAAGGCTCAATTTATGATGGAAAAAACCAAGCTTAGTTACCTGTAACTAGAATTCTTCAGTCCTCTGACTATATGGTCTCCAGAGAGTTTTCTCCTCTCTCTTTTTTCTCTGGCTCCACTTGAAAGTGCAGTCTGAGCCAGAGGTCAGCGGACTGATAAAACATTAATTAGTAACACTTGCTGGCTGATTTCAGAGCCCTCTCCTGGTTTTCTTGGGACAGTGCAGCCATTAACAACAACACATCTTTTGGCAGGGTGCTGAGCCGTGCACCATGATGTCAGACTTAATGCTTTTCGAGGCAGAATATTCATAAAGTCAAGATATAAGAAACTTTTCTTGGCTCTTTGCTGTCTATGCATTGTCATTCAATACATCTCTAAGATGTGATTGCTTCTTGTTTGCCCCATGTTCCTGTATTGTCTTTCATAATTCTAAGGTAATACTGCTGCCTATTAAGCTTTTTATATTTCTACATGAACGTGGTTAAGTATCTTTGGTGCTGATTATATCACAAATTATAAAGAATGTTTGTTACCCCAAAAAGCTTTTTTAAAAAGTCTAAATCGTGACATTTCAGTTTAACCAGGCTAGCCAGGCAACAGCTTCCATTCATGTTGTGACTTTTTGAGAAGCCATGACCTCTGATTTTAAAGATACTCATTGTGGTTTCTGCTGCCATGCTGCCTCGTTTCTTCCTGCAAGGAAGTGGCTAAACACCAGCATTTCCATCTGCGGTCAGTTCTGGGGATTTACTGCCCCAGGTTTCCAAACACTGACCAGGATTTACTTGGACAGCGATTCTCACAGGGAAATATTTTTATAACCATCCATCCTTTTACAGATGGTTGAGCAGAAGCAAAGGGAGTTAAGGGACTCCAGCTTAGGTCAGTGTAAATCTGGAATTCAGATCCTCAGAAGTCCTGTTTAGCTGTCACAGCTGTCTCAGAAGCTGGCATTACAGACTCACAGACACCGAGGAGGTTTCTGCTGGACACATGTCTTGGCAGGCCTGAGTAGCTGCTGTCTGTCTGGAAGGCAGGCTCAGAGCATGTCTGTCTGACGCACACAAATATGGCCATGACCTCGACCTTTTTTCCCAGAGAGTCGGGCATATGGCAGCATGGTGTGGACACCAACTCCCCCTCAACCTCTATAGGGAAGTGCTGGGCTGGGAAATCATGTCTCCTCCTGCTTGCTCCTGCTCTACCCAGTCAACCTTGATTTCATCGTGCCAAATGCAAAATGAAAAAGCTCCAAAGGGATCTCTGGGAGGATCTCAAGAACAGAGATGGGTCATCGACTTGGGCATTCCCACTCCAGAGGGCAGCAGGCCTGACTGCCTCCGTCGGAGCATGTGATTGAACCTCTATTATCTGACTCTTGAAGGAGTCCTTTAACCACTTAGTTGTAGTATGGAAGGGGATAAGCATAGAGTCACCGAATCTCCTGAGCTGGAAGGGACCCACAAGGATCATTGAGTCCAACTCCTGGCCTTGCACAGGGCACCCCGAGAGTCATACCATGTGCCTGAGTGTTGTCCAAATCCTCCTTGAACTTTGTCAGGATTGGTGCTGTGACCACTTTCCTGAGGAGCCTGTTCCAGTCCCCAGCCACCCTCTGGGTGAAGAACCTTTTCCTGAGATCTGACCTAAAGCTCCCCTGACACCACTTTGTTCCCTTGGGTCCTGTCATTGGTCACCATAGTGCAGAGATTGGTGTCTGCCCCTTCACTGCCCCTCACGAGGAAGCTGTAGGCCACAGTGAGATGTCCCCTCAGTCTCCTCTCCTCCAGGCTGCACTGGATTAGAATTGTTCTTGCTGGATTATTATTAGAACTCCAGGCCACGCTAATGACCCCAGACCTGGCAATGGGGTGACAATAAACTGCAGTGTGTGAGGACAGCACCATCAGCTCAGGAGGGTGCTTGGAAGGGTGCTCAAGTACGACAGGCCTTGCCACGTTATTCTCACCTAAGGAAGGAGATGAAAGTGCATCAGAAGCCAGGTAAGGAATATCTGCATGTCACTGGCACCCCCCTGCTCACACAACCAGGACAGGTTTCCTCAGTCGGGCTCCCAACCTATAACCGTGGTGTCTGATACAGGGCAGTGCAGTGGTGAGGAGGGAATGCAGCAGTTCTTCTCCAAAAACATTGCTGTTGCTTTTCTCCTGGTTTCAGCCCATTCCCAGGCGCAAAGCAACCACACACTCATATGCACATCATGTTCCCATTGTTCTGTGCACAGTTTTCAGGGCAGGATGTGTCTTTATCTCTATTTAAGCAATTCAAAGCTGCTGGCACCCAGTAATGAAGTTCTGGATGCGACTGTGGAAGCAGAAATCGCCACTGGGACAAATGATGGCCTCCCCACTGTCGTTATCCTGCTTTCTCTCTGTTTTTCCCAGGGGTGACTGGGCCGCTCTGACAGTAGAAACACTCAGGAATTTCAAGCCTTCTGTTTTGCTCTTTTACTTCCTCTAAAATGCACATCAGTCCTGCACAAAATATAAGAACAAATGAGATAATGGGGAACAGAGTGTGCCAGAAGGACTCGTCTCTGCTATAAATCTCCCAGTTCTATAGCACAAGAGGACCACACACTATTTGGGATGGGGAGGAAATCCTCCCTCTCTTCTGTGATAGTGGCCTTTTCTGGCTCCTGGCCCTTTCCTAGTAACAGGAACAGGCTCCTTGCGGAAGTGATCACAGAACCAAGCTCTTGAGTTCAAGAAGCATTTGGACAACACTCCTGGGTACATGGTGTGACTCTTGGGAATGGTCTGGTGCAGGGCCAGGAGCTGGGCTCACTGATCCTTGTGGGTCCCTTCCAGCTCAGCTTGTTCTGTGATTCTGTGAAGTAAGACTTCTTCCTGAAAGACAAGATGTAGGCACCTACGATAGGTGAGGGATTGATGAAGGGAGGTGTCTCCATCCAATCCTTGGTGAAGTGTTTGCTTCCCAAGTGGGTTGCATCCCTCTCTCCTCCAAAATTCCTTGGCAATCCCATTCTGAAGCTGAATTCCTGTGCTGCACAGGAAGGCTCTGTTCCTAACTCATCACCTTCACTTTAGCTGTGGGCAGCTTTCTCAGCAGGTCAGCTCCGGCACTGTTACGCTCCGTGCTCATCAAGGCCACAGCCTGGATATAACTGGAGCATTTGAGCCCAAGTAAGTGCTGAGCTCGTGCCAGTGCCACACTCAGAGCTGCTCTTTTCATATGTGGTTTATTCTTTCCACAAAGAAATGTGCCCCTTAAAATGAATGACTGTGGGTAAATCTTTGTAGCAGCTGGAACTGAACTGAGATACAGGGTTTGACCTGCTGCAGTAAAGTGAACAGAGCTTGACTTTCCGAATAGTTCACAGCAGAGATGTATTACTGATTCCACTGAAATGAAAGTGCTTTGGCTGAGCTTTTTATTGCAGGGCATCATCCGTACTTAGGATGGTTCTTTACATTACTGATGGAATCAGGCAGGAACTTTGGGGTTGTAACTGGCAGAACCACAGCCTTCAAAGCCACTGCGGTTGTTTTTATCCATTTTCCTTCCCTAGGCTCCTTGTGAAGTATCCTGTGTTCTTGGAAATTATTGCCAACTGGAAGGATTCAGGGTCAATTTTGAAGACCTCTTTCTTCTAAAACTCCTGTTTATTTTCAAGACATAGTCCCACTATTCCTTTCCCCAGGACCACTGCCCAAAGTAGATCGCATAAGAGTGTGTTTTACTGTAGTTAGAACTGCTCAACATGAAAGCTTACTAAGGAATACTTATACTAAAAATCGCTCAGACAGTCCTCTTGTATTGCCATTTAGATCTATCATTCTGATTGATCACTATGTGGTTGGCTAATATTGAGTCTAATTTAACCCTATATGCTCACACATCCATCTATTCTGTCTATTGTACCTGACATTCTACAAATTACTTACTCATGCAAATGATGACCCAAGGCAACCTTTTATGATATTCGTGTTTAATTATACAAATGCTTTTTGATAAATAAGATTATACATCCTTCCATATGTTTATTCAGTCCTTGATGAAAGCAAAATTTAATTTTCATGCAGATTTGTTGGAGAGTGTGTTTAATAAGTGCTGAGTTTTATGTAGTCTGCAGATCACTCTGGTTTTGGGTAGCTGACAAAATCAGTAGGCATAGTTCATAGAGACATGTGGGTTTTAATCAGGCCTAATTCAAGCTGCTAATTTTTGAAATCTTGGAACTGAAGTCATTGCCTTTGTGCTCATGCAGTAAAGCAAATGTTGTGAAAATAAATGAGAGATGCTGAGTTAACTATATACGTCAATGAGCTTTATTTATATTATGAGTTACTGAAAATGTTGCCAAATAACTAATACGTTAATATTTTTAAGAGGGGGATGTTCTTGTAAAATTCACTGGTTCTAAAGAGCAGCTAGAGTTTGGCTTGTGTGATTCAGTCAAGGTGAATGCAACTTTTAAGCATCACCCAAGGCAAGGCTGAATTCATCAGGGCTGCCTGCATACATGAAGAAAGTGTGTGGAAGGGAGAAATTGCTGGGACCAGATATCAGTATTTTTATTCAGATGTCTTTGAAAATGTTGTCCTTGTTAATTGCAGCTCCTCCAGGAGTCCTCATGGCATGGTATGACACAGACAGTGGTAGGAATTCAGAGCGTGGGGATCAGGTATAAAGAAGACACGGGAGCACACACTGCATGAGACATGACTTTTGCTTCTTTTCCCTAAGTGTGGCAGTGGGAAGTATTCCGCTCTTCCGTTAGAAAGCCATCACAGGACATTTTCCAGGGGCGCCATTGCGCTGTCTTTTACCCAGTGTCAGTAGAGCTGCAGTAGCCCCTCTGGCTAAAAGCAGATGTTTTGTAGGCTTGAGTCCTTTGCTAACAGTTTCTTTGGTTTTGTGCCGAAGGTGTGGTCAGTAAACTCTGTGGGCCGGACACCAAGCAGTTGGTCCCACTGCCGGACAGGCCCTGCCCCTCCCGAGGGCCTGGGAGCTCCCCTCTTCAACGTGGTGGCATCCACTGTGGCTGTGGTGAGCATCAGCCCCCCTCTTAAGCCTAACGGGGTGGTCAGTATCTACAGGCTGTTTTCTAATGATACCAGAGGGACTGATGTGGTGGTGAGTATTGTCAGCACTTTTTCTGTACTTCCATTTCCACTTGTATTTTCTAGCTTTAACAATTTTGTTCTTACAAGCTGCTACAGTTGGTCACAGACTGCCTTCCTCTCCTGGCCTCCCACTGTTAGCTGCTCTGCAATGCACTGTCCTGTCTGTGAGCTTAAGCTGTCTACTGATTTCACATTACCCATTTATTCCTTCCAGTGCACTTGGCTGTGTCTGTGTCTGATTCAGCCAGTTCATCCCATTGGTGCCTGCATGGCCTTCCATTTCCATTCCCTCACACCTGCCATGTTGCTGGCTCGGCTCTGGCTCTGGCATCAAGAAGTACCAAGTGCTTCCCTTTGCTTGCTTGACTCTCTCCTTCTTATTTTTTGCTGAACTCTGCTAAATCACATGCTGCCAAATGAGAGCAGATGTTGCCCCTTGTTGGTGTTTTCTACATATTTTTATTTCTTTGGCTTTGAAAAAGCTATACCAACAAATGACTACAGCAGAAAGGTGAAGTGGCAGTTCCTGTGAGCAACTTCAGAACAGGGCATTGACTCCTTTGCCAGAACTGCCAGGTCTCCCTTACTGAGCTTAGGAGAGTTTCCTAACAGGCTCACCCAGCACAATATCTGTTTGAATGCAGAGCAGCATCATGTTGGCTCTTGACTCAGATGTACCTATCAGAGAGCACATTCTGCTGTCTGGGATGACCTGACCCACCAGACATATGGGTGTCACACTGCCCAGCACTGTTTCCTGCATCCACATTGAGGAAGCTTGTGAGACATGCACGATTATTTGATAGCGCGTTTATCATGGAACTCTTTTCCACATTAATTTCTGTATTATTAAATGCTTCAGTACCATTTATCCCAGAGTCTTTCTTTAATGGTTTTCAGCTTCACTGTTGCTGAGAATGACATTTGCAGTTGACATACAGTGGTCACAGCTCAGCTAAAGATGTCTTGAGGCCACTGATGGCATGGTCTTTTCCTTTGAAGAGTGTCCTTTAACTTCATAATGGGAGAAAAATGCAGAGTTCCCATTACACATCAGCTGCATTAGTGTCAGACTTAAAGGACATGCAGAATCTTCTGCCCATCTTCTTCTGGGGTTAATTCACCTCCATAATTCTTATTTAGTACTTGTGGTGCTTGAAGCTGTGACAAGTTTCCTCCCAATTTTTACAGCTGTCAGAAGGGA
Organism: Cnemophilus loriae; assembly: GCA_013397755.1. Taxonomy (NCBI): domain Eukaryota; kingdom Metazoa; phylum Chordata; class Aves; order Passeriformes; family Corvidae; genus Cnemophilus; species Cnemophilus loriae. The sequence continues at coordinate 2,057,775 of VZTF01003267.1, forward strand.
CTGCCACCCAGCAGACAATACATGGACTAAAACCTTTCACCACGTACTCCATTGGCGTGGAGGCCTGCACCTGTTTCAATTGTTGCAGCAAAGGACCCATGGCTCAGTTCACCACGCAGCCGGCTCCGCCCTCAGAGCAGCCTCCGCCGCAGATCCGCACCGTGACCTCCAGGAACGCCTCTTTCCAGTGGAGTGCGCCTCAGTCACCCAATGGCATTGTCACCAGGTAGGAGCTGCCACCCAGCTGCACCTGCACGCCTTGGCTGGAGGTGGTGCCAGAACAATTTGAGCTGGAATTGCACGGCTGAGAGCACTGGACAGTTGTGGCAGTCATCTGCCTTCCGTGGCATGTTGATGGTGATATTCCCTGTGGCCTGAACACCATCTGAGAAGTGTTTACATACAGTGATGGCTTTTCTCCTGAGCAGGATACTGGGGAGGATGAAGGTGTAAAAGATGAGCTGTTGTGAGTGGAGGTGATTGTCTGACAGCTGTGATTTTGTAGTCAAATAGTTGTGAGTTCAACTGGCAGTGCAGAGAGAGCTGCAATCTGGAGTTACTTAGGCAAAAATCCTGACTTGCAGAAGTGAGCAGCAAGGTAAGAGGCATCAGCAGTTTCATTGTGAGTGTGACTTACTTACCACCACAATCGCTCAGTTATCTGACAGTTAGGATCAAAATCTCCAAGATAAAAACTGGGATCAGGTCTGTTTTCTTCTCTGGTAACCAGACAGCAATGAGGATGAAATGTGGGATTGGCTTTTATGTCATTTAAGGCCCTTCATTCACCAAAATCTCCACTTTGTTCTCAGCTATGAGCTCCACGTGTATGTGGCGTGTCCTCTGAACCAACAGCCAGCAGTGAAGGCTTGCAGTCCTGGCCCGACTGAGGTGAAGTATACAGGGAAAGGACAGAGTGCCAACGTGTCCAACCTGGAGCCGTACACAACTTACAACCTGCGAGTTGTGTCCTACAACTCTGTTGGCAGTAGCGCCTCCGAATGGATCGGATTCACTACGGAAAAGGAGCGTGAGTATGAGAAATGGTTCACAGGCCAGCAATGCCTACTTCTGAGGCCTAGGGCTGCACAGAGCCAAATGACTTCCCCACCTCTGGGAAAGAGGACGTCCCCAGAAACCTCTTCTTCCATGTCCCTGGTCACTGCGTCTCTGCTTCACATTCATTGAAATTCTGCTCTGGGGCTTAACTGCTCATTCCTTCAAAAATATTTCTTTGCTCATCATCTGATGTCACATCCTCTATCTTGGGAGCCTAGAAACCTTTTATTTTACTGAAAATGGGCAGCAAAAGCTGCAGAACATAAAATGTTTAAGTATTACCAGAAGGGTGATGTGTAGTAATACATATACTGCCATAAATAATCCCTTGGAAAAGTGGATATCTTGAAAGAGACATGGTGATTATTTTCAGGAACAATCTTATTGTCCTAATTCATGCCACACTTCTGCTAGGACTCATAAAAGTTTTCCTAGGATGTCATCTGAATGACTGGATGCTTGTGAACACTGAAGTAAGAATTCGTTGGTGTCCAACCACCGCAGGCAGTGCTTTAAGGCCATGTGTGTATGCATGGAAATTAAACATGCAGGACCTGTGCCTAAAGGCAGAATAGATTTTGCCATCAAAACTGAATTTGTAGTAGTCTAACATCAGCTTTTATTAAAAAGATCTATAGTGCTGTAGCCAGAGTCATTCCATAACAGATGAGATGGGCATTTCATCTCAGTCTGTCAGGTCAGGGCAAAGACGATATTCACCTTTTATCTCATGTCAGGATTTCAGAATCACCTTTCTAAAAATCCCTTTTGCATCGTTTGTTAGTTCTGCCAAGTAATTACTCAAAATCTGTAATCTGATACATCCTTAGCTGAAAATTTCGGGTAGAACAGGCCCAGATTTTCTTTAATGTCACCACTGAAAAAGAAAACTCACACCAAAAACAAAGAAAAAAAAACAGCACAAAAAGTAACAACCAACCAAAAAACAAACAAATAAAAGAAAGATTCCTTATGTCCAAAGATGTATTTTATTAAATTGCAAGTTAAAAGGCTGGAATGTGATTATGAACTTTTAAATGGAGAAAATTCATAAGGAGCTGGTGAGACACATAGAACAAAAGGATTTGAAAGCAATTTTGAGTCCCCCACCCACCAGGTCCAAAGTCCTCTTCTTTCAGTCTTGCTTTTCTTGCCTTGCTGGCCTCTTCACACCAGGTTTCCAGAGTCCCTCTGACTGCCTCCTTCCTTGAGTCCCTCTGACTGCTTCCTCTTGCCTCGAAGGCTTGCTTTAGTGACAGTGGGCAATTAGCAGCAAAGTACAGCTGGACACGCAGCTTTCTTATGAACAAACCAGCAAATACGGGGCAGATGGCTTAATGGCAACACCACAAGAAAGGACCACCTCAAACTTAAATGAAGTTTTTTGTCAGCAAGCTGTTGAGCCCAACTGATGAACTCTTCCTCCCTGAAGTGAGTTCTGGGTTTCTTTTCTGTCTACCTGCCATCTGTTCTCGCTTTTCTGAAACCCCGTGTTTTCATGTACGCGCATGTGTTAAACATGATCTCGGCAATTTCTCGCGGCTTGCAAAAGAACCCTCTTCACAGCAATTCCCACAGCCCAGCCTGCTGCAGTCAGGCTTGCACAACCTCCTGTGTCTCCCTGTCCTCTGCCTTAAGCTGGAACTTAATTTATACAGTTTTAGTGTCTGTACCACATACACAAAGGGAGGGAGTTCAATATTTGTTTTCAGGATATATTTCTGCTTTCTCAGTGCAGAGGCTGGCATGCTACAGCAGCTTTTTCTTTTCTCATTGTATTTTCCCTAATCATAACACATGGATATGAGAGAGAGGGGAGTGCATGTGGCAGAGAGCTTGTATCATGCAGAAGCTTTTTCTCTTCGCTATATAACTCAGTCACCGAATCACTTCTAGCCTACTGGCTAGAAATGAGCTCTTTTTCCTTGTTCTGCAGCACCTCGATACATGGCTCCATTCTCTGTGGTCAGCAATTTATCCACCATCCACATCGACTGGAGCCGCACCTTCGTGCTGAACGGGCGCCTCAAGGAGTACGCACTGACGGAGAGCGGGCGGCGCATCTACAGCGGCTTTGACACCGAGCTCTACTTGCCAAGGACATCTGACAAAAGTCAGTCCCAGTTTCCTACACTTTCCTCTCTGGGAAAGTCTGTTGAGTTAAATTAATATTATTGCATGCTAAAACTTAAAAAAAAATTCTGCATTGCAATCTCAAGCTAAGACCAAAGAAGCATACAGGCACGCCAAAATGTATCTAAGCAAATCCTTGAAAAAAATCCATGGAGCTAAGCTTCCTTTTAAACATTATACCTGACAGGGTGAGACTGTTGTGGTTCACTGTGAGGGTCAAGCTTTCCCAAATCCTGGAGCTGTACTGCAATTCCATCCTTCAGGGCTACAGTCAGGGAAATGTATAGAAATCTTCAGTTTTGGGAAAGACTGGAGCTTGAATTTTCATTTGAATCAAATTAAGTCAGTAGCTCTTGGAACCAGCCATGTTTTGAAGTACAGTTTTGCTTTAGAAATTTGCAGTCTTTAAAATACAAGGAAATTATCAACAGGGAAAAAAGAAAATAAAAAGAAGCAAGAAAAATGTTTTCTGTTTTTACAACATTGGGACTTCATATGTAAAAGCATTTTGTAATTTATTTTTTATCTTCCTGATTACTACAATGGTGCTAATACCTTTTTTTTTTTTAAATTGAAATGTTCTTAATGTTTGTTTTAGCCATTAATGAAGTATGAGGGATTTAGGGCAAAGTGATGAAAAAATTGAAAGTTGCCAGTTACACTGGAAGAGGAAGAACTGAGAGGTGAAAGAGGAACATATTTTGTAGCAACATCATAATGATGATTGCTTATGATCTGCCATGGTTCATAGTTTAGAATTTCAATACCAATGTGTAAAGAATTGTGAAGCTCTGGTCTAGGGCTCAGGTGGGTTATGATGGGTTATGTGCTATTCCTGCCTTGTTTTTTCAGACCTGGCTGTTTGCTGGTGAGTTATGGTGAAAAAGCAGCACCTAAAGAATTTTTATTTCTGCTGCTGACAGTATTTTCTAATTTTTTTTGCTCAGCCTTTTTGTTTCAAGTGACCTGCACCACCGATGAAGGGAGTGCCATGACACCAGTCATCAAGTACAACGCTGGAGAGGGAGTTGGTAAATACATGAAGAAATTACCTAGCACCTGTTCATTTGATGTGTTTGTGCTTGATATTTGGTATTAGTGCATGCCAGGCAGGATGGCATCTCTCTGCAGTATCAGGGGCTTCCTTAGTGCCTTGTGTATGAGGTGTGTGTGTAATGTGCTTTTTTTGCCGTGCATGGATTTCTATTCCTTTACATCACAGAATCGTTGAGTCCTTTAGGTTGGAAAGGACCTTTAAGATCATTGAGTCCAACCATCATAGAATCATAAAATGGCTGGGTTGGAAGGGACTTTAAAGATCATCTACTTCCAACCCTCTGCCATGCAGGACAACTTCCGCTAGACCAGGTTGCTCAAAGCCCCATTTTGCCTGGCCTTGAACACTTCTAGGGGTAGCACAATTCTCATGATTAGTTTCAGATCGTCTCCTCAGATATTTAATATTTTTTCTTTTATTTTTACCTAAGTCTATTGCTCAAAAATGTTGTGCTTTTTTTCTGCTAAATAGAATCTGCTCGCTTCCAGATTTAATTTCCAAATTTGGATCATCTTGAATTTCAGTCCTGTCCTCCAAAGTTCCCCCCCAGTTTGACCATGAAAATACACATCCTCTCTCCTTCCTGCATCTCACCCACCCCAGGAAGGGACATCCACCTGCTCCTTTCCTATGACCGCCCAGCAGATTCATCCGGGATATATTCCCCTAGCCATTTTATGAGAATGTCATACTAGATGTTCTCAGAACCCAGTTTATAAAACCTGCCATTTCCCTTCTGTCCATGAAGCTTTTGTCTGTTTCGTGGAAGTAAGGGAGTTTGGTGTGGTGACATCCTCTTGTCCATTGAGTAGTAGATGCACAACAGTAAAAGTTGTAGGTTTTTTAACTCCTTAGTTTCCTGCAAAGCAAAGCTAAGTTTGAACGGTCTCTAACTGAATTAATTAACTGGTTTAATTAAGTTCTTTTTTGTGTAGCATCTTGTTCAGCTTTTTAAAATAGATCTGCCTTATATTTGCAATTACTCTTTACTCTGCATTTCCCTTATATCCCTCTTCATGCTTTCACTCCATTATCCTGCAGAATTTCAGACAAGGGTTCCGTAAAGGCATTATGAAATGTTTCCAGTTGCTCTACATCCACCATCTTCCACACTCTGCCCCTTTGTTCTTTCGATTGCTGCTTTTACCCAGAGTCTATTGAAAACGTGAATGGCACCACAGGCAACTTGTAGAGGAGGCTTGCATCAAAGGTGTTGGAAATTCCTTGGCCAAGAGTTTGGTTATACATGTAGGATTGCAAATAACCAGGAAATCCTGTCACTGAGATTTCTTACATTTGTGTTGTGTATGAGCAAAGCCAACCAAGTGACTGTTTTGTTTTCTAGCAGGTGAGGGAAAGGAATAGTAAAAGGTTTCATGTTGCTTGCTTTTGTATTAATGTATTAAAGCCTTCCTCCCTCTCTTTTGTTAACTGCACAGGCCTGTAACTGCACAGTTGTTCTGGAGACAATGTCCTCTGTCTGTACTGCTCTGAAATTACCGTAGTAATTTCCACTCTTCAAGGTTACTTGGAGAACCCTTTTTTCCTCACATTCCACCACCACCACCTCCTTTCAGAAGAGCTGCTGATGCAGTGGTGATTTCCAGCCTAAGCAGCAATGCCAGAGCTTTAAGCAGGGTCTCTTGAGGGTAGTAAGTTTTTTATTGCAGCCCGCTAGCATATTGAACCATTATGCTACCTTGAACATAAGTGCAAATAAGCACATGATGACAAAATTACTTAAATTTCTGCCTAATTTATTAGCGAGGAAAGGGATAGCATATTGTTAAATGCTTCTTGAAATAACTGTCCCTTTCTCCCCTAATTCCTCTTTTTACAGGTCTGATCTTGACAACACCTGGAGAGAAGGACAAAGCAGAGTCCAAACGTGCAAAATTCTACAACGAGTTGTGGTTTGCAGTGCTGATGGTAGTTCTAGGTTTGATCCTCTTGGCTATTCTTCTCTCCTTAATTCTTCAGAGGAAGGTCCACAAGCAACCCTATGCACGAGACAGGCCTCCTTTAGTTCCACTCCAGAAAAGAACATCACCAATGAGTGTGTATTCTTCAGGTGAAACCCACCCGGTACGTTCAGAAAAAAGCAATGTTGTGTATCCATAATGTTATACTTCTGTCTGCCCCCGTCAAACACGCACACAGACTTTTTCTTCCTCCTTCCAACATTTTGTTGCACACTTGGTTACCAAATGGGGGCTGTTTAGTGTAGGAAAATGACTGTCTGGTCCCATATAGGCCATATCCATGTGGGCACAGAGAGCAAGGTTACAGGTTAGCCCAAACAGAGCCCTGGGGCACCTGGTCTGCAGGCCATGAGATGCTTCTGATGCCTAAGACAAACTTTGGATCTGGAGTCACAGAAAATGCAAAGCCGTTGCTGTCATCTCGTGTTAGCTGACATCTGCAATAGAGCTGAGAAGTCTTTGGCATGCTGTGAGAAGGTGGGTGATAAAATGTGCTTTTCAGAGGAACCTTTCGTGTGTTCCCAGCTGCCTGCTATGGATGGCTAACCAGGATCAATCTGACGGTCTTTGTCAAGTGTCCAGGAGATATGCCTGCAAAGAACAAGACTTAGGGAGACGCTTTATTTCTTGCCAGTATCCATCTACCACCCAGCTGGACTGCTCTAGGGCAAGCTGCATGCCAGGAAGGTTTGGAGCAGAGTGAGAGTAATCAGGAAAAAAGCTAGGGAACGTCACAAAACGCATGTGTGCATTTGCGCACATGGATCCACGTTAGGACCATCAGAGCGATGGGAGGAGGGCTGCTGGGGAGTGATAAAGAGGAAGGCTTTTTATCATGAGAAGTTATAACTCTGAAAAAGAATGCATAAAAAATACGTTCCATCATGTAGCAGAGTAGTAGTGCTGTCCTACCCCTTGAAAAAGCAAAACAAAAAGAATATGGCAATTATTATGGGATTGAGAATGGGAGCAGCCATGCCTTCTATTTCCATGCTTCTTCCCAGGCACAGGCCATGAGATGATTCTTCTTGTCATTTCTCAGCTTCTTTTTCCTGTGAGCGCCATCAAGCAGCATAGTGACTCCTGCATCCTTCACGCATTCTGTTCCTTCTTGTCTCGGTGCCAAGACACTGCATCTGTGCCTCAACCAAGAAGCTCTTGGAAACAATGGGATTTCCAGTGTGCCCCTTCTCCTGGCAAAGGCTAAGAGCATAAGAAACTTTTTTTTTTGGTCTCATGGTTTTGATTCCTTTTCCTCTACAGTCTGTCATCTTGTATTATTCCTCTTGACTTTAAAATGTCTTTGCTGTTGGCATGCCTGCACAATTCCTTTTCATGTTCCTGCCCTTTCTTTTATTTTCTTTTTTTTGTTGTTGTTTTTTCTTTTTCTTCTTCGAGCAGCTCATGGACTTAATAAAAAGGAAAATTCTTTAGTGCAGCAGTTGAAGGACTGATCTGAGAAGTTAGGACAGCCATCATGGAGTGGCAAAATTGCTTGTTTTACAATTGTTAGTGAGGTCGTGGCGAGCAATGCTGGCTGCCCACACAGTACTTGACCACTTAAAAGTTAAATAGTGCCTGGTCTTTGCCAGTTCCCCTACTCCCTCACATCCTGCTACACTGCTCTCCCTCATGGAGCTGCAGCTAATTCACACCCTCTGTCAGGTACACCTACCCTGCACCTTGCCCTGCCCTAATGTTTTTCCTCCCTCTCTTTAATCTCAGTTTGAGACTATTGCTGACGTGTCTGATTCATCAAGCAGCGTCACTCTCAAAAGATACACGATGCACTTTGAGGTAGAGTCCTCAGCTTGCAGAGTGTCAAGACGTGTGATGTGTCAGATGACCCAAGCATGCACAAAGGCATGTGACACTGCATGTTTCTCCTGGTGGGTGAATTTTTTCCCTGGTCATGAAAAGGTCTGCAAACATCCTCTTGCTGTGCAACTCTGGGCTATCATTCTGGTAATCAAACATCTTTGGACTTCTGCTAGTTGGTACTTTAAAAAAAAAAAAAAAAAAAAGGAAGAAGAAGAAAAGAAAAAAATTGGGGAAAATCCTCGTTTATCATTGGTGGGTTTTTTGTTTGTTTGTTTTTAATGATATGATTGTTCTACAGTGGGGAAAGGTCTGGGGTTTTTTTCGTTCATTTATAACTGTGCATGACTTTTGAAGCATGGTTTTCTCTGTTCTCTTCCACTCCCGCTTTGTTTTTGTTCAGATGAAGTATTTAAAACCACGGCCTTAATTTTTCTATTTATTACTTCCTGTCTTTCTCATAGGGACTAGCAGACACGAAAATCCCAGGAGCTGGTTCTCCCACGAGCAGCCGCAGTTTCCGTATTGCAGCTGGGGGGAGGAGGCCGAGTCAGGGCCAGCTGAGTCGCACGTACTCCCCCGCCTCTCTCCATCGCAGTGTCAGCCAGCTGCTCAACCTCTATGACAAGAAGACTTTTGAAGAATCACCTTGGGATGCCATCCTTCACAACCATCGCACTGCTGGCCGTGGCTTGGTAAGGGCTCCTGCTCCTCTGGGGTGCTGCTGTGCGTCACCTGCTAGAGATTTGTCTGTTCTGTTGGAATCATGAAAAATGTCTAAATGTCCTAAGTTCTCAGGGATACAGCCAAAAGGCCTAGAAGGACATTGTCAGAGGTTAGATTCTCAAAATTCTTCGGAAGAGAGTCTACTGCTCTCTTCTAGAGTTGCAGGTGATCACACACTGCTCTTACAGGAGGCAAGGGATCGATGTGCATCTCTTTCTGGTTTCCATTGAACTATTAACTTCATGGTTTACCAAGGAAATTCACCTTGAAGAATTCCCTTCTATTTGGCGGGCTTTTCTTTCCATGCATTTCAGCAAATGTACATGTCTGAGGTGGGATGTCTTGGAATCCTTCACACATTTAGTGCCAGAGGCAGGAGCTTGTGTTCTAGTGACTCCTGTTCTGTTAACTGGAACTCAGTTGCTGATGAGACCTGCTCTCTGTCCTCCGCTCAGTCACAATGCAGAGGTTACGTGAATGCTCAGATCTCCTGGTATGTGTGACAAATGAATTCAAACTCTGCCCACATGGGACTAGAATAAGGTTGAGGGGCAGGCAAAGTATTTCTCATTTAATATAGACAGTGTCATCAATAGGGATCTGAACACACAGATGCAAGACATGATTTTCAAGCCAAGGACAGTGATGACTTCCCTTCCTCTTTGTCACCAGGAAACAGACTTTTTAACTTCCACCGTTCCCTGACCAAATGCATGAGAAGGGGTTCAGGGGTCAGTGAGACACGAGTTTGCTTCCTGAAAAAGATGAAAATTAAGGTTCCTAAAAGGGACCCAGAATGGGGATGAAGGGCCTGTGAGGTAGTAACAAAGTTAGATGGTTAGTAAGTGCAAGTTAGTGAGTGGATCTTGTCCGAAATGCAAATGACCTGGAGGATAGTCTGGCACATAAATCTAAGCAGCTTCCTTCGGCTTTCACCTTCAGTACGCCAAACAGCTGGAAGGGCTGGAACACACAGGCTTACCACAGTGTAGGGGTGTTGGTTCCATCACTGCCAAACCCACTTAGACCCCAACAGCAGGACCAAGGAAGCTGATAAAGTTTGATTAAGAAGGTAGTGATAACTTAACTCTAGGCAAAATCCCTATAGGTACAGGTTAACCTTCAGCGTTCACTCCAGCTCACGGACTTCCTAATTCAGTGGTATCATAAGTCAGCTTTGCCTTTCTCTCAGAGCTATCACATCCTTGTGATTTAATTCCTTGGGGACTAAGAGCTCACCCAGGGTGTACCTCTCTGTGATCTCCAAAACAGCCAAAAGAACTGCTTCCTGCTGCTGAGAAGAAACTCTTGCTCTATCCACTTAGCTTGGGCTGACACCATGACTTAGTTTAGGTGGCAACTCCACCCATATGCATGTTAGAATGAGTTTAAAAATACTCCAATGAGTTTCAGGAGTGGCAGGAGCAGGAAAACAAAAGCTTTCATTTCCTTTTGGTGGCAGACAACCGTGACAGCATGAGCTCAGCAGCTTTATCAAATCAGCAACTCTTCTGTCCATCCTCTGTATATTGCTTTACATTGCCCTGAACCCAAGTCTCTTCTCCTGTGTTGCTCAGGTACTCTCTTGCAAACAAACCTCCTGCAATGCTTTTGAGTCACTTCTTCTCTTTATTACACTAAGTAGGTTAGGAATGGTGGTTTCAAAGTTTGGTTCACCCCTTTGTCCAGCTTGCAAATCAATACAGTGAATGGCTGTAATGGCCCAGGATACAAATCTGCAGTAACACTCTTAGTGCCCTCTTTATGCTATGGAAACAGTTTATTTCTCGCCTGTTTTCAAGTTTCTGTGGCCTAATGCAGGAGGAAACTCAGACACTCCCTTGGAAGCTTGAAGAACAAAACCTTACCTAAATCATGTGTGATGCTGTTACACAAAACAAAAATGTAAACGTGTATTTTTTTTTCTTTCCATGGCTCCAAGTTCCCCAGTACACTGTAACAAACACTATATTATTTACCATTTGTCAGATCTATAGAGTAATTGAAGTAACTGATTGTATTTTTTTTTTAACTTACTGCTTACTGTGAAAATCTAATTGGCTTGGATTCAGGTGCTTGAATGCTTTAGGTTCTTATCTCATCCTGGGAGGAAAGAGAAGACATTAGCGATGCACTTATTTATCTATTTAAGACCCATTTTGAGTGGACAGAAGGAAAGAGAAATGAAGGAATCACCTTTAGTCTGGTACAGCTTTGGCTGACATGCTTCTTTTTTCCCTTCCTTATAGTACGTAGATGAAGAAGATCTTGTCAGTGTCATCAAAGGCTTCAGCACCGTCACCAAAGAGCACACCACATTCACTGACACCCACCTCTGAAGAACAAAACCAACTTTTCTAGCAAATGGAAGTGGGTAACTTGCCAAAAGCAGCCTGCATGGCTTTTGCAGGCAGGGATAGGGCCTGCTGTTTCCTCACCCCATGCCCTGGAGTTAATGGATAAAACTGTTTTTGGGAGGGGATGTCAGGGGGTAAGTTGGCCTTTTTTTTCAACATCTCTTTCACTGTATAGTAAAAACTGTGTGCTAGCACTGACACCTCAGAAAAGTAAGAGAACAGTTTGAAAATCCCTAAGTCATACAGTAATAAAAGACTGTGAAGGTAGAGGCTCTCATCTTTGTCTCTCATCCAGCTTTCCCAACTGAGGAGGGTTGTAGGGGCAGGGGAGGAAGGGAGGGAGGGGGGCAGCATGTTTGCTGAGGAAAAGTCTTTTACATGTCCTAAAAACAGCATGTAGCTGAAAGGGGCCTGCATGGCAGGATGTCCATGTTTTCTACTGGCCTGACAGTGCTCCACCACAAAATTGTGTTCATGCACAGGTGAATAAACAGCACTGAAGGAATTCTTATGAAGTTCCAGCCTTTGTGTTCTCTTACTCCCTCTTCCCCACCCTCTTGGCTCAAGTTAAAAAACCCAACAAAACAGGTCATTAATAAATGCTGAACTCCAAGCACGCTTTTTCACTAGCTGTCACATCCTTCCTTTCTGCTTATGTATTACTAATCCACAGGCAATAAAACTTGTTCACCATCCACAGTAAACTAGGTGCAAACAGCAAGCAGCCAGTGTGTCACAGGTATGAAATACCATGTCAAGGCACTTGTAATTGAGAATTATTACACCATGACAGTAAACCTACTCCCATATTCATCTCTGTCCTTCTTCCAGAGGAAGTGACAAGGAAGCCCTCAAGAGAGTGCCAGTTCTGTGTATTCTGCCAAGCATATTTTTATGCATTCTCTCAGTCACAATCAGCAAAATCCATCATCTGATACCATACATTTTCAGAAAGTACAAGCAACACGCCTCTGGCAATTTATTTAGACTAAGAGGCAAAATCATATGCTATTTTGGATAGCTTCCTCCTTAACCTGCACAAAACATTTCAGATATCAGACAGCAGCATAAAGAGCATTCATAAAACAAGACTACAGAGGCTTCTCTGTGAATTAGGCAAAATCCACCCGAGACAGCAGCAGCTCTGTAGAGCAACGTGTGGCTGCATCTAAAGGGTATCCTCTGCTCAGCAATCCAGTTTTCCTTTAGCACTGTCCCTTTCCCCAAAACAAAAATAATCACAACATATCACATGCCTGACCACATTTACGCAAGAATGCACAACAATATTTTGGACCACGTACCGTACTACATTTTGGAGCATTACATAAAGCCACACATTGATGTGGACAACCCTTCAAAGCTTTGGCAGCAGCTAGGTTCTTTCTTATAACCTTACAAGTTTTATTATGGTATCAGGACAAAATCCCATTCAAGAAACAACCCACAACATGTAACATTATGCCTGCTACTAGCCAGAGAGCACCTGCACCTTGTTTTTGCCACTAGACACATTTTCACAAGCCGTAGTCTTGGCAGGATGAGTCATTCTTCCGGTGTCGTGGTGAAGCAGCTGTCTTTGTAGGTGATGGAGAAGCTGCACCAGGTAATTCAGGCCCACCTTCAACAAGGACTGGTGCAGAGGCCAGGAGAGGCACTTTCTTCCTTCCCAGGAAACCAGCTCCTTCAAATCCCATTTTCTTTTTGCTTTCTGCTTTGGTTTCATTTTCTTCTTCTGGTCCTCTTCTTTTGAGATCCATAGAATTCTCTGGCAGGCGGTGAACCTCTGTACTGCAACACCCACCTGCATCTGCCACGCCTGTGCCTCGCACTTCAAGTGCTGTTGATTGGACTGCCTTCTTCTCAGCTGCACTGCCTTCAGCTGTTACCTTCCTGGCCTCTGTCTGGCTTGGATTCCCATTTGCAGCAATTGCCTTTTCTGTTGGGCTTTTGCTGGGTAAGTTAAAAGCCTGGAAGTCCCGGTAACTGTGAAAGCTCTCTGTCCGCCTTGCTCTTGCCAAGAGGGGGCTTTCTCTGTACGGCCGCACAGAACCGTACGTGGCAGTTTCATGGATTGTTTCATGGTGCTGCAATTGGAGGCTTCAGAAAATACAAGAAGAGCAGATGTTAGGCTGAGAATAGCAGCCAGTTCTTCTGCACACTGTTGCTCCCACCTACCACTGCAATTCCCACTACAACAGCAATACACTCATCACAGCCACCACACAAAGGCTTCCAGATCACTTTAGATTCTCGGAGGATGCTTCAGTCTGCACACATACAAACCAATAGAAATCAAGGAGTACATGTATGTAGTTCAAGCCACTTAGGGCATGAATTCAGGGGCTTAGCTACAGCATTTAAGTCACCAAACCCCTCTTTGCCTACCTGAAAAGTAAAAACTTTGGTGTCTGCGGCCAGCGCCACCCTTGGTGACTTACCTGGAATTAGATTCCCGAAGCCGGTTTGGCTGAACAACTGAGGTGGCAGGACTGATGTTGGGTGTGGCACAGCGAGATGTACTCAAGTCACACTGGTCAAGCAGCTTGAGCAGCTCTTCCTCTGTGGGGCCACCAACATCTGCAAGAGAGAGCTCTTAGAGGGCAAGTCCATTTACTGCAGTCAGGCACATCTGAGGACACAAAAAAGAACCACACCACAGTCCTGGCATGACACAACTTACCTTTGTCTTCACTCTTATTAACCATGTCCATAGCTGTGGTCAGGTCCCACATCTGGATGCTGCCATTGGAATGTCCAGTAAAGAGGTAGCGGCGTGGCCGGGAGCCCATCCTGCTGGATCCTTCACATTCTCGCACAGTAAATGACGAGATGGTAGTGCAGTCAACTGCCTGGATCTCACAGATCCTACAGGAAGAGAAATCCCAAATTACCTGAACAATTGCATCTGGCAGAGTTTGGCCACTAAAGTCAGTAGTGGTTCAATTTTCTGAGAAGGCACCAAACTTGCCATCAGAAAAAGACCTTTTCTCCAGATGAAATTCCTTCCCCTGCATGCCTGGCACACTGCTCAGCTGCAGACAATCCCTTCCCACCCCCAGTCCATCTGCACTCTTACTGCTTGTTTAGTAGCCAGCCCCCACAGCTTCTATGTCCATTGCAATGATTAGAAAGCTAAGGCTCTCATAATAATGACAGAAACCAGTCCCTTCATATGCTAGACACTCTAAGAAACTAACCTGCAGAAACAGCACATTTACCCATGTAAAAGAAATGGAAAAAATCCAAAGATGATACATCCAATGTTATCTATGAAGATAACTTTTGTCATATCATAACTGCAATTTCACTTGTCGTGGCAGATCTCCATTATTTTTTTCCCCTTTATTTTAGAAGTTTATGGGGAGTGAGGCGAAGAAAAGGACTCCCAAAACTAAGCTGCTCATGCTCTGGGTAGTTTGTTTTACTGGCCCTTTGTGGTGAACTTTTCACCCAAGCAGTGCCAAAATAAGTTACAGTGTGGAGGCATTAATGTTTTCATCCAGAATCAAAGTTATTAGGCAAGAGATGCAAAAATGAAGCATAGAACTGAGATGCACTGTCTTTTCTGGTCTCTTGCCATCTTCCTAGCCTAACAGGAAGAACAGCACCTGTGGATTTGACAACATTTTTTACTATGTTGGCAGCAATGTAGTAGAATATTATGAAGTCGAGCCTAAGAAAATAATTGAATAGATGACCTAGAAAACAGTACCTCCATTTTAAAGGTTCTTATATTTTCAAAGCTAAGTGCAAAGGAAGAGAGAAACCCTTTTGTGAGCAGCATAATGCCTGCCATCAGCAACTTCAGCATTAGTTTTGAAATTTAATGTTAGCATGGTACCATGGTTGAGAGTCACATATTCTGTGGAGACACATAAATGTTTGCTTTGTGAGCTCACTAGGGTGAGCCATCATGAAGACAGTCTCTGATATCACACTTCTCAAAAAGCCTTTTGGCTTTGAGGTTATAATAATAGTTAAGTAACAGCTCTGTTATTGGCACGCAAACAAGAGCTCAGCCAGAGCTGTCAAGCACAGTAGAAGACTGTTATGTGCGACTGCATGCACTCAGCATGGAGGAAGGAGACATCACCACCTGAACAGGCCTAGTCCTGCTCCTTTCCCACTTAAAACTCTCAGCATGGATGTACCTTTTCCCAGTTGAAGACAGCCTTACAAACAGCTTATTTGTAATGGGAACAACTTTTTGGATAAACACCTGTTGATCATCACGTTCACCAAAGGGTCCTAGAGGAAAAAAAGAAAGATTACTTGTTTGTTTGTTTCAATTCCCTCACCCTTTTCCCCAAGCAGTTCTGAAGACCCAGACTCATATGACTATGACCACTGCAATTTTAAAGTATCAGGAGCAGGGATCCAAAGATGACCAGTAGCTAGCAAAAGCTATCCAATGGCTAGCAGTCTCTACAGATCCAAATCAGTTTCTGTTGTTCTAAGGGACACACATTCTTAAGTTTGCTGTGTGTTCCTGGAGGAATTACTATGTCAGCACAAACCCTACATTAGGTCTCTGTAGTTACAGTAAGTACTTTGTTATTTTGCAGCTCCTAGATGTCTAAAGGTTTAATCAGATTTCTTGCAATAGCACTGACCCCAGCCTGTGTCCACAGGGCATCCTATTCATCAAAGCTTCATTTGCAAGGCTCAGACCACCGAGGAATCTAAACTACCTGTCTACCCATATTTACCAACACACATTCCTTCAGTACCTTGCTACAGCAATGTGCTAGCACCCTTTGCCTCTGCAGTTGCAAGGCTTCAGTGAACTTTGTCACGACTTCAAAGTAATTTAAGAATTTTTTCCATGCTTTGTTTAACCCCAGCTGAACAGTGAACTGGAATTTGCAGACCAAATGTTTGCTATGCTCATTTGCTTAATACAGTCTCCTGTGCTTTCTCTCATTCTCTAGTTAAATCAGAATTGAAATGCTACATCAGAGGTGTAGCACCTGGGTTCCAAAGTTTTTTCGTCCATTTTTCTGTCATTCAGAGTAAGTCCTTGAGAGTGAGTGTACTCACTCTCTACAGCCTAAATAATAATTCCAAGTGAATCTTACAGATCTTTGCCATCGTTTCAAGGGGAGAGCAGTGTATAAGAGCTTACACCCATCGACTTGCATGTTACAGGGCTGAAGGTCTGTTAAACCATTATGAGACTAGTGAAGGTACAGGCACAGCACAACCAAGAGACATCCTACCAATGTCATTTCCAGAACAGTAACTGCCATGACTCTCTGCTTCCTCCAGGGATAAGATTTTGAATGATGCAAGAGGTGTTGAGCCTGGCTGAGTCGAAATCATGCCCCGGAACCGAGTCACAGTCCATGTCCGTACATGGTTGTTATCAGCACAAACTAGAAAGGAAAAGATGTGCACTTACAAGGGATGACAAAACATTTAGATAAACTTCTCTAATGATCACCTATATGATAGTTTTTCAAGACTGAGCGATCGAGAATTTAGTCAATGTGAGGTCACACAGCATCTCCAGACAATTTTCTAACAGTCTACAAATTCTTGCTGATGTCCTATTTTCTATTAGTTTTGTCTCTTGCCTCAGAAATTCAAGAAACGGAGACAGGTGCAACACAAAACTAAGGTCTGGTTTAGCACCAATAGTCTACAGCCCCTTCAATCTCCTCTGTGCAGATGCTGAGACAAGATGTTATGAGAGCAGCCTGGCAGCAGAAGCCTCCTCACACAACAGCCCTATTCCATTTAATTCATCAGTTAACTCAGTTTTGTACCTACAGATGTGCCCTCTCCTGGTACTGAGGGTTTAGCAGCAACTTGCAGGGGAACAGATGACCTCTGGGCTCTTTATTTGCAATAATTGGATCCCATGTTCCTGTTCCTTTTTTTTAAATAATTGGATAACAGCAAGATGTAAATCTGTTCTCTGCCATGCCCTGGCTGCTGGATTCTGGGTGAAATAGATTTTTACAGAGGAAGGAGTGACTACATCTTCTCTGCAAGTAAGACACGTTCCTAGGCAGAAGACAGAACAAGCAGAACAGCACAACAAACACTGGGAAACTGCTGAGAAAAGAAACAGAGACAGCCCTTTGAAGTCACAGGAAGGCTTTTTCTAGGGCCCAGGAGGAGATGGTGCACATTTTGCTGCAGCCCAGCAAGCTCCTGAAAGGCTGTTAAAAGAAGACAAGTCCTGAAGGACCTATGCACAACAATAAAACTTGACAGAGATACATTTGTTTATAAACCCTTTTATTTCCAAACGGCAACCTTGGAATAAGACACAAATGAAAGAGTGAGTTGTTCTAGTATCTAGTCAAATAAAACTTGGGCCTTTAAACTGCTAAAGGCTTTGAAGAATGCTTACTTTAAGAAAGAGGATCCATGCAAATCTAAGTCCCCGCCCTGCTCCCAAATCCAAGTCATTTCTATTACATGTGGGAACGATGCAAGTTATAGCATACGAATACTGCATTGCTCAGGAGCGGGGGAGAACCACCAATACACATCTGTGCACACATTACCTGACACGAGATGTTTCTCTGAGAGCATGATCTTCGTGACAGGGCTTCGATGAACCGTGAAGGTCTGAAAGAGCTGAGGGCCAGACCCGACCGTCTCAGGGTGCTGTACAATCACCCTCACTGCTCCAGAGCTGGTGCCATATGCAATCTCAATCCAGTTGCCACTTACACCTAACACAAGAAAGAACACAGTTGTTCCCCCAGGAATGAAAGCTTGGCTTACTGGGGGCCAGGGAAGGAGACAGTAGAAAAGAGTATTTCCAAGCTTCCACAGTGAAAAAGCTATGTTTTTAAACCACTGTTTACTCATTATTTTCCCATAAACAGGTAGAGCATTTTCCCACTAAAATGACCCCAGGTTTGTTCAATTCCGTACTACGTGCCTCAACATTGCTCTAACAAAAGCCTTCTTTCTCATTCACTCCTCCCTCCTGAAAGAAGAAATGGATAAAGTCATATGATCAGATATTTTGGCACTCCTCACAGTGATATGGTCTATATGTGCCACATAACATTTATTTTTCTGCCTTAGTTGGAGGCACATGGGAAAGCAAAGCAAAACAAAAAGAACTACAGTTTAAAAAGTCTCTGTGGTATGAATATTATAATGTGAGTAACCACTTTCTCCCAGTCTGGGCTTTTTTGAGTTTTACTTTGCTTTGGGTTTTTGTTGTTGCTATTGTTTCTCTTTCTAATTTAAAAGATAACTGCACCATAATTACAAAAGCATCATGAGGCTGCATATGGAAATGTGTCTTAGCATATTGGTTATAAAGTTAGACACAACAGCAAGGTTGTGTCTCCCCCTTACCCAGTTCAGCACAAACTATTTCAGCAAATACAGTCATAATCTAAGTGCCTCTCTGGTGCAAAAGGCTTGAAACCAACCAAGATACATTAGGCACAAGCATTAATATATGAGTACATGTAAGTATATGTACCTATTTATACAGATTACAGGTGTAAGGGAAAACAGCTATGCCTAGTGTTCGTCATTCACTTGAAGATCATTAAATGAAGAAAAATTCTTTGTTTATGTCAAGGGCTACCTTGTGTGCTTTAACCCTGCTAAGCAGTGATAGGAAAAATCCATTCAGAAAACAGAAAAGCACGTTTCTAACAGACTCTTAGTGAAGACACAGTGATACTGACTTGTTTTAGGTGTGAGGTAGACACTGAGAGCTGTTATAGCATCATTGGAGGGATCATGGTACAATTCTGTCACAAGAAGATCATTGTCTTTCATTCGCAGTGGGAACTTCTGCATGTCTGTGGGAGGAGACATTTATTACTCTCATTAGACAGAGTTGTTCTGATGCAACTTAAATCAACTAAAGAGTGTAACAAAAAAGCAGTAGCACCTCTTTTTTATTCCACTCTTCTCCCATTTCTTACCTATATAGTAGATAGAACCATTGTTACAGCCCAGCAGCAGGAAAGACCCAGCAGTATCATAGCTTGTGATAGGAACAACGTCCTGAACCTAGCGCAAATAGAAAGGAAAAAATAATCAAATCAAGAATTCAGGTTGCTACTTCCTCAGTTTTCAGACATTTTTGGTATATTTTCTTGAACATCACTTGAGTTTGGTACTGGACTGAAGCCATTGTGCACACACGTGCATGTACAATGGCATTCCTGAAATACTGCATATTCCTCTACCAAACTGGATCTGAAGTCCTGGAGCTCAGCAGATACATGCAGACAAATCAGCACAACTGCTCTGGAAGGTCCTTCTCCGTGTGAAGGAACAGAGCTTAGAGAGTTGCAGCTAAACCACGTCTTCAAAAGTGGATTTCTTTTCCTATATGCCAGTGAGTATATTTCACCCCTTCTGTCCCTTCCCTTCTTCCATTTCTGACAAGTCCTTAAGAGATTTCTGGATCAAGGAACTAGATGTTACCTCTCTACGCCTGCTTTATCCCAAGTTTTGTATCCCTCTGCCAAACTATGGAAATCTCTGCCCCTAGCAGATATATAATGAGGGGTAAAAATTCTTGTTCCATTACAGTTTCTCACTTCCAATACACAAATACACCAAGTAAACTGGAAGACAGCCCTGTCATATTTTACTTACTGGTCTACAACTCAAGGTGAGGGATTACATGTGCCCTTTCTTTGCCCTGTAGGAGTAAAAGGAGTGCTTATTCCTCCAAGTGGGACAGAGATTTCAAACAAAGAAAAAGCTTAGCTTATCCTAGGTAAGGTCTCCTATTTCAAGCATTTTTTTGTTTTGGGTCAGCCCCAAGGAAGAAAAAGCCAAAAGCCATTTTATCCAGAGCACTCAAACATGCACAGTGTCATGGTTTTTTTTCCTGTACTGTATGTTCAGTCAGTTCACTTAATGGACCTTGAATACTAATTCATGGACATTTCAGCCTAAGTTCTCATTTCTCTCTGACCAGCAGCATCCTTCCAATTGCTACAGAGACTTGAAAAATCATTGGCAAAATACCTACAATGAATCAGTTAGATAAAAGCAAAACAAACCAACCAAAGAAACTTCCCCACATCCCGAAGAGCTCAGACTCTAAACCAGTACCCCTTCCTAACTTAAGAATGGTCTGTAAGCCCCTAAAACATATTGGAAACATTCTCTTCTTTCCTTCTGAGCAGATAGGAACACCAGAGGTGATTCAGCAGCTGCCGTCTGCCAAGATGTGAACTTTCATTAGGAAACAGAGCAACCCTGTACAACAGTCACTGGTAAAGCATGGCCAGAGAGAATCCTCACTTTGCAGAGTAGGATTTTCTGTCACACTCTACGGCTTTATGTTACCTCTTACTCTATAGCACTTAATATTCTGCTTCCTTTAAGCTCTCCTTTGCTAAGAATTTCATTACTGATTCATCTAGCACCCACACCCTCCTCCTCCTCCTCGTAGCATGCAACTGAAACACTGCCAGAGGAATAAGCGCTATGGAAACCACCTCAGTAGTCTGCTCAAATCTCCAAGAAGGGAAGAAGACGCAAGAACCAATCAGATGCAGACAGACATCGGAATTACATCTTCAGGGTGTAATGCATCAGAGATCACCACATAAGGAAGAACAGATTTGCACAAACTAAGCCTCTTTAAAGTAGAACTTAGAAAGACATCAGCCTGAAAGAAGGCAAAGTTTTTGCTCTGAAATGGGACATCAGCGCACTGTTCTACAAAAACCTCTCTCACTGAAGCAAGTATGATTAAATCTTAAGTCCAGAGCCGTGGGCAACTCATGGAAAGCAGTCAGCTAAACATCAGATATTCTCATTAGGAATTTCAAGATCAACCCTGCCACTTTACATCTTTATGAGGTTCTTCAAGAAAAGAATGTGTTCTAAAGAGAGATGAAGATCTACAGGAAGACATTTGTGGGTTGTTTTGGTTTTTTTACTAACGAAAGAGCCCAAGATACAGAAAGCACCTTGAAACAGTATTGGTTTTGGTTTTTTGTCTCTTGGTTTGGTTTTATGTGTGTGGGTTTCGCTAGTTTTTTGTTTGGTTGATTTTGTTTGTTTGTTTATGAAAGGAGCTATTCTCATCCTTTTGAAAAAAAGCCAGCCAAAATGGTTGATAGACACATTGGCATATAAGTCTCTCAAAGATTTTCTACTCTTCAATAAGAAATGCTTTCAGCAAACAAATAGTCAGTCGAACTTAGGAACTATTCAGGAGATCAGAAAGATTTCTGTGGCTCCCTCAGAAACAAAGATGATGAATGGGACATCAGTTTTTACTTCTTATTACTTGCTCCTTTAGAAAATACTGTTAAACACCAGCTTGCCACATAGCATTAAGTTCTCTTAACAGATGATTTTGCAAGGCATCACTAGAACTTTAAATAATGTTTTGTTTAATTCAAGGCCATACTAACATGTCTGTCTCTGCTGCAGAAGCAGTGCTATCCCACTCCTGTTATCTGTGTTATTTGTTACCAGTACTGTCACTTAAGAGTCAAATCAGAACTTAGTCAGCAAACAGTGCAGCCAACCTCAGGTCAGTTCTGCCTCTTGAGATTTGCGAGGCATTTTTGGGATTTTTATTGCATCCAAGTTTTGTGCCATAAAGACATACATCCAACTGTTACAAGCTTTGTTATTTGAATGCTTGACTCTTTCTCAGACTCATACTGACTCCATGGATCTCTCTATTTAAGGTGCATTCTGACACCAGGAATCAAATCAGTGCAGTCAGAAGCATCCCCACACAAGACAGACATCTTTAAGGTACATTCATGTGCTCTTCTGCTGAAGAAGAGTCTCCCATAGCAAAGCAGCTTTGGAGATCCCCAGATACCAGACTGCCTTCTTGTTTTCTTCTTCTTTCAGATGGTCCAGAAATTGCTGTCACATATTCCCCACAATTTTATTTCCTACAATGCTAGTGAATGTTTTACAAAGTTAGTAATCCATAGGAAAGTTTAAATGTATTGGTACTTGACATTTAGTATCCCAAATCACACCACTTCCTTTCATTTGAAAGCTTAAAAAGCATGCTTGGTAGTAGCACCAAACAAACTAACATTCTGCTCATAGGCACAATACCCAGGTGATAAATTCCATAACACAACTCAGGCCTGAAAACCCTACGATGAGCATTTTCCATATGCTTTTAGATTATTTTATTCTCTGTTTACTAGAAAGACATACCAGCTTGTAAAAAGCAATGTGGGAAATTGAACAGACCTGCCAGTGCTGAGTCACAGCGTTCCATACTCCGACTTTCCCTGTATGGCTCGTAGCCACCAACTGGTTGCCAATGAAGAAGAGAGCATCTACAGGCACTCCAAGACTGAACACTCCTACAAAAAATGAAGAGGCTGTGAAGCTCTTCTAACATAAAGAGAAAAGCACAGTAACAATGGAATCTCTCCATTATTATGACATCACATTTATTCCAGTAGCAAGTAAAGAACAGCCAAAACTGGGTTTGCAGCATGCTAGGTGAGGCACCATGCATGCAGCAAACTGGGTTCCAGTGAATGGCAGTGTGATGTCATGTCTGCTAATACCATCATTATTTGGAAAGGAGAAAAGAGGCAAGAGAATCTAGAAGAGTCCTTATGAAATATACAAACATTTTTTTACAGATATCAAGTTCTCAAATAGCTTTAAAATAAATTTTAAAATGATATTACAATAAGCAGGAATTTTTGTTGTTGTTTTGTGGTTTGTTCTTTTTTTTTAGCTGTGACTATGAAGCATCATTTAAGAAGCATCAACTTCATGGGTTTTGCAAATTTGTGCCATACTAGTTTGTAATTACCTGTTAAAATATTACAAGATCTTGATGTAATTTTTTTTTAAGTCCAGTCAAGGAAAAATATTTTGAAAATGGATTTGAGGAACTAAATATTCTTGGGAAAAAACTGAACAACTCAAATGTGACCCTACTTGAATACATTATAATTTCTCTTTTAGCAAGAAATACTTGAACTCAGAAAAATAAGCAGCCTGCAAAAGCCTACTCCTTTCTTTCCATCCTCAGGTCTTTTAATTTGGTTGTAGTCCATAAGCAGAGAGTACAGGCTAACAGACTATTAAAACTTGAAGCTGTATAGGGAAGCACTTTCACCAATCATCACATCCTATTCAAATTTGGAAGATAAAACTTACCAGCAAATGCTGGCCTTTGAAGTAAAGGAAATGTGTCATCAAGAACATGTCACTTAATAAAAATCAAAACGGTGCAGAGCCTGACAGGCATCGATGGCTGTGGTTGTAGTTGACCTTAACATCTGAGGCCTTCCACGAAATCGATCCTTTCTTTAGAGCTTCCAAATCTCATCATAGATCCAACATGAATAACTTTAACTGAACTGCAAATTTGGATAGCATACTATATTTTGTACTACTTACTTCCATGTATTTAAAAGTTACAGCATACTCAAAACGTCTGAGGTAATTTCCAATTTTGCCAGCTATGAAGTCCAGCAAACTGGCCCTGTAATTAACTTGGTTTGTAAATAATTCTAGGCTATGTTTTTCTGCCTCATAAGTACAAAAATACCGGAGATAAATTACAACACCAAAGTGTCAAGCTTCTCTCACAAGTTTCCTATTCCATCCTGCTCACTCTGTATATTTATATTACTTCTCACTAATATATACCTTAACTGCAGCAGGTAGATGTTGTCAAAACAAGAGTATCCAATAGCTGGAAAATTCCTCAACATCGTTTTGGACAAATTCAAATGAACAGAGTGTCATTCTCTCACAAGAATCAGCCCTCTGTAACACCCAAGAAGGAATCTCAGGAAGTTGTTTTAATTACGGTGTTAAACTGTTTTCCAGGGCAAAGTACAATCATTCAATGCAGATAAGATTCAGCAGTACAGGGCACATGAAAAAGGCAGTAATAAAAAATCCACAGAAACAACTAGAATTGATTACTCCAGAGAAGGATGGGGTTCAAGGAAATCAAGGAAGACAGCTTGAATGGTCTGGAGGAATTCGAAGTGTCAGTCTTGCTTAGGCTCAACAATCTTGAGACTTGTCCACAGGGGAGGCAACACTATGTGTAATGACAGGCTCTTGTCCTAAGGGTCCCTCTCAGTAAAATACTGCTTACAGCAGCAAGCCGGCAGCAGTGTCTTATGTAAGTAATATTGAAAGGGAAGAAAGCGCTCTGGGAGAGCTCTATCACAAAGATGCCAGCCCACACAATTTGCTGGGGATGGTGTCGCCAGGCTCCAGCAAGTGTTTGGAACAAGTAGTTTCTTTCACAAGATGACAGCAATGTACTGTATCTCTAACACAAAGCAGCACTGCAAGCATTTGTCTCTACAGGGAAAGAAACAGCTCCATTCAAGTTATAAGTATTAAACACGAGCATTTTTTTTCAAACCATGTGTTAGCACAACCAACGTGACCTGTTATCCAAAAGAACAGCAGTACATTTTGGTCAGTGTCAGTCTGACTGGCAATTTCATCCTGTAGGCACTTTCTGCTTCCCCTCTCCTCCTGCCCCAAGTGGCAATTACTCTGTTTCACAGTGTCACTTGAATGCAGTACAGCCTGTTTAGCAAAAGTCCTTGCTTCAGTTTTGTTGCCATTTTCAGTCATAGTCTAAGCTATCAGAACTTTATGATAATGGCATATTTTAGAGTTTTTATTTGAAATGAAAGTCTAATTATGCTTTTTTATGTCTCTTTGCATTTGATTTTAAAAAAAATCCAAGATGCTGCTTCTTGTATCTTACTGCAAATCCCAAGGTAACACAAGCAGCTAATTGAAATCAGAAAATGCAGGAGGAATGTAGTGGCACGGTGTTAAAGCAATGCCTGTTACAGGAGTGCAGCTGTCACACCAACTCTTCCCTGTCCTTAAGATTCAGTCAACGGGAGCATAAGAGAAAAAAAGGCTTCTCAGGTATGATAATTACTCGCTGTGTTTAATGGAGATAATTTCATATTCAACAGTTAGACACAAATTTTGTATTTTTTTTTAATACAATGGAATCTCCTTTCCCATTTTGCTGACCATGATTATATATAAGAACTCTATGAGTCACAAGTAAAAGAGCAGTACATAGCTTACACAAATCCTTTGCCTTTCCCCATCTTCAAATGTGACATTTGTTTCCACACATTCATGCAGGAAAAAAAAAAAGCAACATCCATTAACATAGCTAGAAATTGCCTGAGAATCTGTCAAGTAAGCTCTTCTTTTAAAGGCACATGGATCAAAACTTGGATTTGGTCATTTTGACTTTAATTAACAGCCACTACAATTCTCAAGGCTTCAACTATGGAGGTACATCTAATAACAAATTAGCTCAGCATTAAGTTTCGGAGAAAAATGCTCACATAACCAGACTGCTGTCATACTTTGTTAGCAGTATCTACCGCCAGAGGAAACAGACATTACTGGCATAGCAGTGGTTATTCAAACACCAGGGATCAGGCTAGAGGAAGTTCCAAATACCGTTCCCTTCAATGCTTCCCAAATTTAGTCCTATATTTGAACAGCAATGACTCAGAGAAGCCATCAGATCAGTACCAGGGAATATCTACTTCTCGAAATGTCTTCTTGCTGTTTCTAAAGCTTACAATTGTGTGTCCTTCAGTGCCGAGGTGTATAAGCAGTAATTCCTGTACGCTTAAATGAATAGTGTGGGCTTTTTTTCCTACCCTGACACCCAAGTTATAAACCCAAGGAATTTTCATCTTCCAAACTCCATTTATGAACAGCGTTTGACAGAGAACTGAAGTATTTTCATCATCTCTGTGTAAAAATGTGGCTTTAACAACACAAAGAAAAGGAAAGAGCAGAATCACATTGTATCTGTAGGTTTCCACCTCTGAAGTTTAGTTCCTTTGTGTTATGGCCTAGATTCAAATGCAAGTCTAGAGAAAACTTTAACTCTTAATTTGAATTTTTACACAAAAACCTCAAACTGAACAGTAAGTCTTGGTTACTATCTCTTCAGTAAACACAGTGCTCTTTTATTCTCCATCTCTTTGATTTTGAGACAGGATTCCTGATGCAGAACTGAAGGAAGATAAAACACTCTAACAGGTTGCTGTACAGCTAACAGCTTGTTTTGTCAATTTGTGACAGTGAATACTGAACACTACAAATCACACATACTCAGAACAAGGTCTCAGACTTCTTTCTGGTTAAACACACACACACAAAAGAAAAAACAAAACAGGTAGTGATAGTTACCAATTTCACTGCCACTACCACCATCTTGAATGCTCCACAAGATAATGCTACTCTCCGAGGCAACTGCAACCATCTTGTCCTTGTCTCCATGAGGTCCTCCAACCACCTTGGCATTGAGAGCCACTCGCTCAATGGTCCAGTCCAGATAAGGACTGGTGAACACCTGCTGCCACCCAGATGACTCTTTGATTCTGGAAGGGCAAAGGGGAGAACAGGGAGCAGATATCAGAGACTCAGGAACAGACAGCCCAGTCTAATCCTGAACCAGTGTGGATTATTCAGTCTTACACTCTAAGCCACAAAACTTCAAATTCTAATTAAGAACTACAGTCTACAAGAGCTGCATTTTTTCCCGTTTTGAAGTCTGATATTGCATATTATTTCAGTGCTTTGCAGTTCCTGGAATCCTCTGCTGGGCTTTTTCTTCATATAAGCACATCTGATATAGAAGTTATAAGATGAAGCCAAAAGCTTGGGCTAACAAACGCTAGATAATGAGGTTCAGCATAAGACTTTAGAAGAAAACTCTATTGATCTCCTTATATATCATGCAAGAAACACAATCATGCTTTAGCATAAAGCTCTGCTCTCCAGACACATTTTCTGTTTATAGTACACTGTAAGCAGATAATACTGAATTGACTGTAAGCTTCATTTTTAGACAATCATTTCCCTGTGCATTTTAAAGACTTATATGGTGTCAGCACAATTTATCTTACTTAAATTCAGGCAATAATTTAGACACTTTTCAATGGAGCTAAAACAGACTAGATCTCTGCAGTCAAACTATAGAAATGTTAAAAGTAAAAGCAGGAAGATATGTGTACTTTTTAGCCTTGTTGCCATTATTTCACTTCAGTGTTTCATCCTGCTTGGAGCTGAAGCACCCCAGACCACTGTGCTCTACCCATGCAACATGCAGAAGTTGTAGTGAAGAGATTTAAGAGCACAATTGCAATAGAAAGACTTTGAACGCAACCAAGACATTCTCGCACAATTTATGATCAAATTTTAAAAACTTTTGTCAAACTTCAAAAGGAAAAAAAAAAATATTATCTTTAAGCTGGACTGTACTTTGCTGTAGAAGAATGAAGGAGGGAAAATTCCACCATTGTATTCCTAGAGCTCCTTTAAGTTTTGGAAGAAAAAAAAAATACAAGACTGCTACCTTAAGTCTCTGTGAAGAAAAGCAGCACTTTAAACTGGCATGTTGACCTGCACCCTCTCTCAGCAACCATTCAAGTCTGACATGATTCATCAAAAGCATCACTAATGACATAACTTCAATGGCAACAAGTCTTGTTAAGTAGTTTACCAAGCAGGAAAGAGGCAGAATCTTTCACTTAAAGTGAGCTAGCAGCCAAGGAAAATAGTCAGAGAAAATCCTAAGAAGGGGACAATTAACACAAAACCAGTTGCAAATCATTTCCTCTTTCTCTGTCAGACCATATGAAGCATGATTGAAAACAAAAACATTAAGCAGAGCAAGAGAAGCCACATTTAATACAAATTAAAGCCAAAAAAGTTGCAGTGGTGAATGCAAGTTAGATGTGATTTAAGTCACAAAGTTTAAGCAACAGAGCTAGTATTCTAGAGAGTGAATAAGGCAGCAAACTATGGCTTTAGCTTGGCAGTAAGCAGAAAGAAGCTGTTCACATTACACTCTTCTCCCCTCTGTTTCTGAACCACAGTATGACAGCCATGTTAGACAGGTCTGGGCAACAGCTCTTGTTAAAACATTACTTTCCATCCAAAAGACAGCCACCAATTAAATCAAGACTACGAGATGTGAACTAAAGGCAGCTTCTGTAATATGGAGGTATTGCTTATCTTCACCTGATCTTAAAATATAGCCAGTTTGTTTTCAAGACACTGAAGACATTTTTCAGCCACCCAAGTGAAGTAGCAAGTGTTTAACAGTTCTGCTCAGAAAAAGAACCCTGAAGTTTAAGACAAAGTAGCAAATAATTATTAACTGTTTCAATTTCCTTGACAGTGTAACTTCACAGACTTTTCAAATCCCCAGAAGGAAAAACTTTAAAATGAATTTTTTCATTCAAAAGTCTGCTTTAAAACAGCCTTTTGAAGCAGTTATATTGGAGTCGATTTGCAACTTTTTCAACGGTATCAACAACTGACATCAAAGCAGCAAAATCTGAGCTCCTATCAAGCAATTTATTTTCACCAAAAAAAAGCAGCAACTCATTATTTATAGGATCAGACTGAATGCATTTATCTACTGCTATTTCAAAGTAAACTTTTTGCTTTGCTCTTAGCCAATGATTACGTATATTTTTTTAGATTCCTGTAACCCGATAAGCAACTCTATTCATACCTGTAGCAAACAGCAAAATGGGCATAGGCAGCTACTATCCAATTGTGGTGGCCAGCTACTATTAGGACTTTCCGCGGGTCCACAGGAAATCCTAAAAACAACAAAGCTGAAGTCAAGCAAGTGACAAGTATTAGATGAGCAGAGACATCTATAACAGGATAGACCTCTCTGTTAGGACGTGCAACGGAAACTTTGATAATTAAGGTTCGCAAGAAACATTTTCAGCAAGACTGAGGTTCGCAGTATTGCTCCTCACAGCCTTGATATGTTACAGAACTAATGCCTGAAGACTGCACCTTCTACCTCCTTTTCCCCAGGACTGCCTGCTTCCAAACCTACAGCAGCTCACTAAGAAGAATCAGCAATTCATATCCTTATTTATATTACATAGATTCGCCTTTAATGTACTCTAGATTTTCCCACACTGCTACAATTTATAGGATTGTAACAGAAATGACACTTCTAACAATATCATTTTGCTTGTAAAGTTAAAAGCTGGAAAATGGCAGGATTCAGGTCTATCTCATAATTTTTCTGTGAAGACTATCTATACTCTAAAATTTTGACTCTTGCAGGGCAAGTGAGGCACCAGGAGCAAGAAGGAGGTGGAAGAGCAGGAATTAGGCCCTGAACAAAGACCAAATAGCCAGTGGTGTCTCTGGTTCTTATTACGGCTTTACTACAGTGTAAGGCATTTTTGTAAGGGGCCATGCTAAGACTGCGTGAAGAACTTTGATTTGCCTTTCTCTCAAGCCTCACATCTGGATTGTGCAGCAGTGAGCCTTCAATACTGTACAGGGAGTAGTGTTTAACTGAGTATTCGGCAATTTTAACAAAGCAAACACAGAATAGCAGACTTTAAGCAGATACAGCCACACAGTTCTTATCTCCCAGAGAAAATCATCTTTGCAATTTGCTTTAGTTTTAAAACTGAGACTCCTCACCTAGTCTGACTGTACTTTCCCCCGTACCAGCAAGCGTAGGCTGGACACCACCTCCATGCATCTCACTCTCATTCTGACCCGTTCTGATGTCGGTCGGTGGCCCAGTAGTATTATTTATCTTACGGCTGGGAATGCCTATTAAAAAAAACAAAAGTTTTGTCTCGCTCCTTAAACTTTAGCAATATAACAGATTTAAGTTCATTTTCAAAATACAGGATTAACACGAGCATTTTGATGAAAAATTAATTTATCTGCTACAAGAAACAGGCAATACTGTAACACTGAAACAGAAAGTGCTTTTGCCTGTTGACAGGCAATTCAATTTCACAATTTAAGGAATTATCTTCAGAAAACTTGTCAATAATTGGTTAGATATCCTTTAGACTTCAGGTTAACACATGAACTGTATTCATCTCTACAGAGGATTTGAGAAGTCTAACAAGTACTCATATTGGTAAGGAAAGCTCATAAGTGGTGATTTGTCACCTAGGCAATAGGACATCCAAGGTAACTCTACGTTCAGAAAAAAGAAACCATCTCATGCTGATGACATTAAACTAAAAGGCTCCTGAAGAACCTCTGCTCTAGTCTACAACCAAACACAGCCTGCTTAGCACTAACATGCTACACCCCCTGCCCAATACTCTAAACATGCTGTATGTTACAGCATACAGATGCAAGTCTTGGGTTTTAACCACAATAACGTTCAGTTCAACCATTTGTCCTTAGCTTTCCATAGGAAGGCTTTCTCAGAACAGTTGGACAGACAGGGTAACCACCTCAGCCAGTCATCCCCACAAACCAAAGCAGCAAGTGACTGCAAGCAACATCAGACCATGAATACAAGAATACCTGGAGGAGGTAGGTAGCCATGAAAAAGGACACTGCCACAAGATGAGCGTTCCAGTTCTTCACATAGTAGCAATCTTCTCACTAAGGAGGAAACCCAGATATGACCACAGCTTTCACTTCCTTGAAAACATTACATTATCTCAAATATCCTTCCGTTTTTGAAAACTTTGAAAATCTTCAGGGTCACAACTGCCAGGATTTGTCAGTGGACCATTACTACAATAGCAAATATAAGATGAGCTCACATTATGAAAAAAAAAGTTACCTAAAGGAGTGATTCCATAGAATTCAGCTTCATGCCTGAGAACGTTAATACTCACTCCCCTACAGAAACAGAAACAAACAAAAGAAAAACCGACAAGAACAAAATGAGTCAATACCTCGAATACAAATGCTTGCATATAACTGGATATTACACAATCTAAATGTCAAGCTACCTAACAGTTTACAGAATCACCCCAAAATGCATTCGACATGTTGACGTTTGAGATTTCAAAGTGTTTTTCATTTGACTTAACTTTCATTAAAATAAAGATACAGAAACAATAAAGAAATACACTCCAAGAAGTGGTCTAAATTACAAGAATCACAAGAAGTACAACAAAATAGAATGCCACCACTTCTGCCTCCACCATGACACATATTTACTCTAAATATGGTCCCACATCTATGAGGGAGCTGAGCCATACACCAGGTACCCAAGTAGATGAGTAAGATGTAATATTTACCACTTGAACAAGTTTTCTGATGTTTCTGATTGAACTTCTTACCGTAAGTCTAACTCCTTTGTGCGAAGAAAATTTAAAATGGGTGCAAATGCTGCTGGATCTCGATCAATAAATATCTGCAAAGAAAAAATTCTGTACTTGAGTACTATTATGGAGTAGCCATGAACTAAAGTGCTATTTTAAGCTGAATGTGGGAAAGAGGAGTTGAAGATGAGGTAGTGAGCAGACAAACAAAACCCAAAGTTTTTGAGCCTCCTGTTTTCTCTCATTGTTCTACTACCCACTAATTTAACATTCCTAAAGGACATATACACAAACAGTGTTGCAAATGGATGGCACTTAATGAATCTGTTCTTTAGGTTGTAGTCTCCACAAAGGACAATGAATGCTTTCACTTTCTAGCATGTGTTCAATATGCAGTAACTGTAATAAGATCTCAAGAGAGGTTTAGACTTTTAAAAATTCAATTACCAACAAAACTACCTCTACACTTTTAGCAAAGTACTTGTGTGCTTTACTATTGCTCAACAACATTACTGTAAATATAGTTTCCAGTTTAAGAATATCATACCCACAGACTGGAATGGCCATTCTGCTACGTGTTTTTGCCAAAAAAAGGTGCTACATTACTCAACTACACATGCAATGCCTATCTAATGAAAATTACACCTCACTGCATCACAGCAATT
Organism: Cnemophilus loriae; assembly: GCA_013397755.1. Taxonomy (NCBI): domain Eukaryota; kingdom Metazoa; phylum Chordata; class Aves; order Passeriformes; family Corvidae; genus Cnemophilus; species Cnemophilus loriae. Next base: position 2,089,629 of record VZTF01003267.1, read on the forward strand.
AGCATTTGCTGTGTTTAAGAAAAGTAGAGTTGCTGTTTCTGCATTACCTGTACAATGCAGAATTAGCATAGAAATATGTACATTGTTCCAGTTTCACTTAGCTTGAAACAAAGATGAGAACCAAGAAAGCCAGAGATGTCACTAATTTTCAAGAAAGTTTAGCCTGACTCAGGCAGCGTAATTCCATTAGGACCCACAGTGAAAATGCTTTAGGAGAGAACCTAACCAAAAGCATAACATTGAATTAATGAGTTACAGCACGTTCATTACTCACAGCACCAGTTTCATCCTTTAGTGTTGAAATTCTTCCACTCAGCAAACTGAAAAACAGGAAATCTTCATTAGATGTCCCCCAGAAATGCACTGACACAAACACAGGGTAGGAACACTCTGGGTCAGTTAGCTCTCCGTGGTTACATTTTGGTAACACAGTGTATCTGAGCAAACAAAACAGCCAGAATGCTGGAGGAGTGAAATATCTCTCCTGAACAAAGGAGAAGTGTACGCACACCTAAGGAAAGACTCAGAGCTGCATCATAAGGACCTTCAGATTCCCAAAGAAAATAGACACAAGGCCTAGCCTGAAAAGATGAAAAAATTTTCCCAGGCACTTAGAGGTCTGTGTAGTTTGCTAAAATCTAGCTAAATTGGTAAAAGGTGCTGAAGCAAAAAGGATGAGTAAACAACCCAGTCTGCAAGGACTTACTGGACAAAAGTGGGATGAATTCATCTTTACATAATTTTACTTCAAAGTTTTTCTCCCATCAGATCAAAGTACTTTTTCTCCAGACCCATATAAAACACAATGCCACAATCCCATTTTACAGGTAATAGGGACACCAACACCAACAGCCTTCATTTGATTCTGGATGACAATTATCTGAGATTTTCCAGTATTGGATAACATTCAGGACAACCTCCTTAGACAGCATATTTAGTGTTGAGAAACTGAAGAATAGCATGAGACTTCCTCCTTGTGCCTTTCCTTGCACACCTCAAAGGTGACATTTCCCTGGCATTTCATTTATCTGAACATTTCAGTAAAACAGGAAATGGTAATGCTGCATATGTCAGCTGCCAGGCTTTTACTGGGAAAGAAGTCTAGAATATAAAAATTAAATGTAAGGAAGCAAAATTGCCAGCATTCAGGCTTTCCTCTGTGGGTTTAGGATTAACTGGGGTGATAGAGGTACAGCAGCTGCAGAACAAAATACAAACCTGCAGAACTAGTAATGGCAGTGACATAAAAGGAGGATGCTCAATAATTCAACAGCTCCTGTATCACAAGTTAAAACCCTCGAAACTTTGAGTTAACTCAGAGTAGAGCAGTAACTCAAAAAAACCCCAAACCAAACAAAACCAAAAATGTTAGAGGCACTGCTAACACATATGGTCAGTAAGATCACAAGTGGTGATAGAGTCACAGCCAGTGGCATGTCTCTTTCCTGCAGATTTGGAGGTTATTTCCACAATACTCCATCTAAAAAGTGACATCTCCTCAGCACATGTAAGCTGCCGTGGCTACATTCAAGCAAGAAGATGCCTCTTGGGTAACAGCTTTTTTCAAATGAACCTGTCCCATTGCTTGAGATGGGGCGGAAAAGCATTAAGGCCACTAATAAAGATACTATTTACAACACAAATTAAGAACTGAGACCATAAATATCTTTTAATGACTGTTAATTTGTCTTTGTTAAATGTGATGATATATTACAAATACCTGGAAAAAAATGAGTCTGGAATCCACATCAGTGTTTGTCTTGATGTGCTGAACCTATGAAAACAAAGTTAACAAGTTCAGAATCAGCTGTAAAATTGGAAAGAAGCCTGCTTTGTGTAAAATTCCTTGATTTGTCCTACAAAGCTAATATTAAACAAGTCTGGGAAGTTTGAGATCTTTTAAATATCTGCACAGAGTCAGAAATTGCAGACTCTTTGCACGGATTGTCCTTAAGCAGGAAGCAGGACTGTCTGGAGACCACAAAAGTATCATTCTTTATATGTTTGTAACACACTGTCCCAAACATCCTGCGTTTCCTGGTTCTCACACTTCAACACTGATGCTTGTAAAAAAAAAAGGCCCACAAAACCCAAACGCTGCTCCACACACACAAAATTCAAACAGTAAAATATCAATTTATCAACAGTGTGCTATATTTGTCAATAACTGCACGCTACTCTGCTGCTCTTACTTAGGAATCAAAGGGTTGCTACATTATGCACTGCAAAAGACTACAGTGAGCTTCAAGTTAATATTTTATAGGAACATGAATTATTTGCCATTTTGCTATTTGGGCCCCTCTTGGGGAGGTGGGAGGGCCAATAACAGTTCAAAGAAAAAAATCATTTACTCTGAATCATATTGTGAAATAATACAAATTATAATATTACTTACAATGCCAGACAGTACCTTACATAATAAATAACTATGGATTATTTTATACTACTTCTGGTTTTGATTTAACATGAAGGAAGACAACTGCACTGGCAGCTTGGACAATGAGCTCATGCTCTGCATCACTCTCTGGCTGTACATATCCTCTTATTAGTGCCATGACTAAGAAACCTCTGGTAACCTCTTCATTAATGGAAAACAAAAAAGGATATGCAAAAGTAAAATTCCATTACAACTTTCCATCTAGTTCAGGATTACAAAATATTTTTGGAATAAAACTACTTAGTCATAATTTATTTAATTTTCACAGTTTTGAAGGGGAAAAAAATGTAAACAAACCCCATTACTTTATGCCCCCTAAGAGGCAGAAACACAAAGGCTATGTGGAACTACACAAAAAGTGGATTGTGCATTTGCTCACTGCAAACATAACAATGGCAAATCTGTTCTTAACAGAAAACCTACAGTATCAGTGTTCTAAGCGCAAGCATGCGCAAAGTCTTTTCTGAAAACATAAAAAAAAACCTCTTCTCTAATATACTTCTAAGTAGTTTTTTTCAGCTTTTCTTATCAGTAATACAGGTTACGACCTCCGTCTACATTAAGAGTAAGGACAATTTATTTAACTATATTATAAAATGTGAAAACAATGAATTACGTTAATTTTATCCAGAATTAATCCAGACACTGTTTGTAACTATAGGGATTGATGCAGCATCACCATCATCTTTCAATTTTATCAGCATGTTCAGACAGCCCCAGGATTTCCTGTCTATAATTTAGCACTATGGTACCAGTTTAGTAAGCAATAGCTCATACTAACATATACTTTAGAACTTTTAATACATAGGCATTAATCTGTGTAAACAACCAGACAGAGTCCTCCTTTCCAGGCTGCAGAAAGAAGCTTAGCCAGCAACATTTACATGCATAGGTGTATCTGCAGCTCCATGCAGCGGTCAGACAGGCATTGTTTCAGGAAAACTAGGAAAACCCAGTGCAATATCGTCGAAATACCCTTAAGCATCTGCCAGCTTACTGTTATTTTAAAGAAAATATAAGCAACTGGGAACAGACGTGCCAAGTGTCAGTTACGAAACAACCATTTTAATAGTCTACTGCCCTTGCAGAGTTACATTGTAACCAGAGGGAGATACAGAGTCAAAACAATTCACCCAATTTGTTACAGTGATATCTGTGAATGTTAACTTGCAAGAGACTTTCGTTCGCAGTAAAGGAATTCACAGAAGTTGTGGCCAGGAAGTGACAGAGCAATCACACACACCAGAGAAGCCCTGACCGTCCCAGGGAGCAGTGGAGACCTCGTGTCCAAACACGGAAAAGTTGGGGTCTCTGTAGTACCTGCTCCAAAGTGTAAGTGGTGTCAGAAACGGAGGGGAGCGCTCATTTTCTTTTCTCATACAACTCTACAAACAAAACTAAGAGTTTCAGATTTCTAATGAGAACTAGTGAAGAGGAAGAAACTTGTACAGTACCCCACTCTCACCCATTTGCTGTGAAGATCATCCACTCCACTGTCAGCTAAAAGTCACCTGCCTTTGCAAGCTGGAAAACGTGGCTCAGGTGTAGTTTTCAAAGGACATGGGCACTACAGGAGCTTGTGAAAGACCAGAACTTCTCGCACAGAAGTACTATAGTACAGAGTCTCTCTGTTAAATGGGAAATATCCGTGCACACATTCCTACTCCTTACATCCAAATGTTGACTAGAATCTAGATCTTCAGCTAGAAATTAATTTCATGCACTTGTTAGTTTGCCTCATTCTTCCTACTTCCCTGTGTAGGCAAGTCCTCTGAGGGTGTGTACGTCTTCCCTGATTCTTGCCCTGTACATAATTCTCTGTTCTCTGCAGAGGCATTTAATAAGGAAGGTCTTTTCAAAATTAAGAAATTGAAGCAGCTTTGAGATTCCACAAGTAATAAAATCCTAAAAGATGAACTGGTCTGTAATTCCAGAGACAGAGTTCACTGAAGAACCTTATACAGCCTAACACAACATCTGGTCCAAGCGTACATCAGTTACCCTGAAAGCATCCTTATAGGTGAGTTTTGCCTGTGCAAGTGGTTTCTCTGAGCTGAACCAGGTTCTTAATGTCTTATTAGAACAAAGGAATTCTGCACGGTGGATTTCTATGGCACTCTACTTTAAGAAAGGCTGCAGCACACAATTTAGTTATCAGATCAAGTTCATGTTCTGAGTAACGCAAGAAAATTCTTAAAATAGCAGTAGTAGTTCCTACTACTTATAGCTGGCTCCACGTCGTGCACATTACTAGGGAAAACACATTACTTCAGTTTCCACTAGCTACGGTAATCCGAATGATTTCATGCCTGAGCATTTTGACAGGAATGTTTGCCTTGTTTATCACGCAGATTCTGACCACAGCTGTCCCACAATTCTCTGCCTCGGCCTGCCAAAATATCTACATCTGCCAGCTTCCACACTTCCAGCGTACATTTGAAAACAATACAGCTCTTTATTCTCGTTGATACTAGAGGTATCACATCAGCGATTTTAATATCTTAGTCTGAAGCAGCTAGACGGACTGTTCACTAGAAGCCTATGGATGTGACGGCAAAGCAAAGCCTCTGTCCTTGAAGAAGCAGAATTCCCGGAGTCCATAAGGTGTACGCAGAGCAGTACGTATCTAGGCTGCCCCGGCATCGCGGGCAAGGCACCACGCGGAGCTGCCAGCACATCCCGTGTCCGCCTCCGGGTACCCCCGGCCCCCGCAAAGTGCTGGGTGAAGGCTCATCGCGGCCGTCCCGGCGGCAGCGCCAGCGCAGAGCAGAGCACCGCCGGGAGGTCCCGGGCGGGTCGGCACCGCCGCCCTGCCGGGCCGAACCC